>LBNU01037880.1:83739-105948 GCA_014162995.1 Artemisia annua | reverse complement strand
TGGTGGAGGTGGGTGGTGGCGATGGTAAATAGACCAACGTTGCCTTTGATAAAGGACTAACGTTGCAAATGATCGTTGGTAAATGGACTAACATTGCCTTTGTTAAACGGCCGTTAGCAATTTTTTAGAGAAAAGGACGAAACTTGCAATTTGGGCCTAACCACAAGGACGATTTATGTAATTTACTCTAACGGAAAAACCTTAATCACGTTAGCATTCACTAAATAGAACGGATTAGGCAGTTTGATACACACATTAGCAACAAAAAAAAGTTCATTACACAACATAGTAAAAGGTGACAAGTTCGATACATTTCGAAACAATTATCCCTAACTAGTACGGAGTAATACTTTTCGTAAAAACGGTTCGGGGCTCAAACGACATAGCAAACAGACTTGAAAAATTACGAAACTTGCGTCATTGTTCACAAAATCATTTTTCCAATAATTCAAGTATAAACTCCAAAGTTTTTCTCAAACTCAATTTAATTTAATATTTTTGGCAAATGCAATACGATTCGAGTTTTCTAGGTTGTGCTGGGTCAATCAAGGAATACATTCTCGTTTCTACATATATCTCATATTTCTCAAGCCCAAATAACATGCAATTAAAGTTTAAAATATTTCAGGTACGTAAAGTAAAATATTTTGCTAGAAATAGGTTTAGGAAAAGTAACAGTTGTTACATAACATACATCATATTTGGAAATCCGTCTCGGATTTAGTTTAAGTCACCAGTGCCGGCTTTGAAAAGATTTGGGTACTTGCGTTTGAACTCATCCTCGTGTTCCCAAGTGTACTCAGGTCCTCTCTTGGAATTCCAACAAACTTTCACAAGAGGGATACGACTCTTCTTCAATCGCTTAACCTCACGATCCATAATCTCAACAGGCTCCTCAACAAAATGCAACTGTTAATCAATCTCATTCTCCTCAAGCGGAATCACCGCGGTCTCATCGGTCAAACACTTCTTCAAATTCAACACATGAAAAGTAGGGTGAACCCTACTGAGCTCTGTTGGTAAGTCTAGCCTATATGCCACGGGACCAATCCTGTCCAAAATCTTGAACGGTCCAATATATAGGGGGTTCACCTTTCCTCTCTTACCAAATCTGATCACACCTTTCCATGGCGATACTTTCAACATAACTCTATCCCCGACCTGAAACTACAGGGGTTTACGCCTCACATCCGCGTAACTCTTCTGACGGTCACGAGCAACTTTCAATCGGTCCTCAATCTGAGTAATCTTTTCAGTCGTCTCACGGACCAAGTCCGAAACAATAAGCTGAGCTTCTCCCACTTCATCCCAACAAATAGGTGAACGACACTTTTGACCATAAAGTACCTCAAACGGTGTAGCCTTAATACTCGCGTGATAACTGTTGTTGTAGGAAAACTCATCTAAAGGCAAATGGACATCCCATCCATTCCCAAAATCAATCGAACACGCGCGGAGCATATCGTCTAAAGTCTGAATGGTTCTCTCGCTCTGACCATCGGTCTGTGGATGGTAAGCGGTACTCATATCAAGATGCGAGCCAAACGAATCTTGAAGTGACTGCCAAAAATTCAAAGCAAACCTGCTGTCTTTGTCGGAGATAATAGACACTGGTGCTCCGTGTCGAGATACTATCTCTTTCACGTAGAGTCTTGTCAACTTATCCATACTGTAGTTCTCCCTGATCGGCAAAACGTGAGCAGACTTCATCAATCGATCGACTATTACCCAAATAGCATCAAATCCAGTAGAAGTCCTAGGAAGCTTGGTGATAAAATCCTTCGTAATCCGTTCCCATTTCCATTCAGCAATCTCGGGTTGCTGTAGTAGACCAGACGGCTTCTGATGTTCGGCCTTCACCTTGGCAGCCTTCATATTGGGCCACCAATATAACTTCTTCACATCCTGATACATCTTATCAGATCCTGGGTGAATGGAGTACTTCGACTTATGAGACTCGAGCATAATCAAATCTCTCAGTCCTCCAAACAACGGCACCCAACTTCTTCCTTTATAACACAAGGTTCCATCTGAACGCTTCTCAAACTTCTTCTTGATCATCCCATCAAGTTTCTCACTCTTGAGATCTTCTTGTTTCACGGCTTCCTCTTGGGCTTGTAGAATCTGAGCGGGAAGATTTGAGTTGATCGTCAAAACCAAAGCTCGAACTCATAGTGGCTTTAACCGTTCCTTTCGGCTCAAGGCATTAGCTACAATGTTCGCTTTTCCCGGGTGATATCGAAACTCACAATCATAATCGCTCAACGTCTCAAACCATCGTCGTTGTCGCATATTCAACTCCTTCTGAGACTCTTTTGGATCGGTAAAGACAACACACTTCGTACCATAAAGGTAGTGTCTCCACAACTTAAGCGCAAAAACTACAGCTCCTAGCTCCAAATCATGAGTGGTATACTTCTCCTCATGAGTCTTAAGCTGTCGGGAAGCATATGCCATGACCTTCCCTCGTTTCATCAAAACTGCTCCTAATCCTTGATACGAGGCATCACAATAAACCACAAAATCTTCCACTCCACCTGGCAATGCCAAGATTGGTGCACTGCAAAGCTTCTGCTTCAAGGTCTGAAATGCTTTCTCTTCTTCCTCTCCCCATTCATACTTCTTGTCCTTTTGAGTCAACGCAGTCAACGGTTTAGATATCTTGGAGAATCCCTCGATGAATCTCCGATAATACCCAGCCAATCCCAGAAATTGACGAATGTCTGTGGCATTAACAGGCGTTGCCCATTTCTCAATAGCCTCAATCTTAGCGGGATTCACATGTAATCCTTCACTATCAATCACATGACCCAGAAATTGTACCTTACGAATCCAAAATTCACACTTAGAGAACTTTGCGTACAACCGCTCATCCTTGAGCAACTTAAGAATCATCGCCAAATGTCGCTGGTGCTCCTCCTCACTCTTGGAGTAGATCAAAATGTCGTCGATGAAGACTATCACGAACTTGTCCAAGTATGGTTTACACACTCGGTTCATGAGATCCATGAATATCGCGGGTGCGTTTGTCAAACCAAATGGCATCGCTTGAAACTCATAATGACCATAACGGATCCTGAATGCCATCTTGGGAATATCCTCTTCCTGAACTCTAAGTTGGTGATAACCGGACCTCAAGTCTATATTGGAGTAGTAACTAGATCCTTGCAACTGATCAAACAAATCATCGATCCTCGGTAACGGGTAATGGTTCTTCACTGTCAACTTGTTCAACTCACGGTAGTCAATACACATCCTGAACGATCCATCTTTCTTCTTCACGAATAAAACTGGAGCTCCCCAGGGTGAAGAACTAGGTCGAATGAATCCTTTATCCAACAATTCTTGCAATTGCTTGGACAACTCTCCCATCTCTGACGGTGCTAGTCGATACGGTGCGCGCGCAACAGGTGCAGCTCCTGGAACTAAGTTGATGCGAAACTCCACTTGTCGGACCGGCGGGAGTCCCGCAAGTCTTTAGGAAATACTTCAGGAAAATCAAGCACTACAGGAATATCCTCGAGTCGCTTCTCTCCCGACTCCTTCTTAGCCACATGTGCTAGGAATGCATGATATCCTTTCTCGATGTACTTCATGGTCTTAAGGCACGATATGATATTCAGACGAGTTCCACTCTTATCGCCTCGAACAATCAAAATCTCACCATTGAGAGGGATATGAACAACTCGTTCTCCACAAACAATGCTTGCCTGGTGCTTGATTCATTCCAATCACTACGTCGAAGCTTTCGAGTTCGATCAGCATCAAATCGATACTAAACGGGTGGTCTAAAAGGTTAAGGATACAACTACGTATCACAGTACGGGTGTCAACTAGGTTACCATTAGCTAGCTCGATGCTATAACTGACGTCTAAAAGGGTTGGGGTAAGTCGGAGTAACGCGCAACCTTAGAAGATACAAAACTCATATCGGCACCCGAATCAAACAAAACTTTAACACGAAGGTTGTTGAGAAGAAACGTACCAGTGACAACGTTCGGGTCCTGATGTGGCTCTCCATTTCCCATCACATAAACTCTCNCTTAGAAGATACAAAACTCATATCGGCACCCGAATCAAACAAAACTCTAACACGAAGGTTGTTGAGAAGAAACGTACCAGTGACAACGTTCGGGTCCTATGTGGCTCTCCATTTCCCATCACATAAACTCTCCCGCGAGTACCTCCATTTCCTTATCCAGCATTCTTCGGGTACTGACTCCTATAGTGTCCACGCTCTCCACATCCAAAAACAAGTTACCACGGGCTGAGCATTCGCTCTTGTTGCCACAGCTCTGCTCTTACAATACCTAGCAACATGACCAACCTTCTGACACTTCAAACACTTCACTACACACGGCCCAGTGTGATGTTGCTGACACTTGTCACAACGCGGCTGCTGCCCAGCATTCACTCCCACTTGAGCTGGCGCGGCCACAAAAGTTTTGACAGTATCTTGCCTCCTGTTCTGTTGGTGGTGGTGATTGTTGTTACGATACTAGTTGTTGTTGTTGTTGTTGTTACGGTTGTTGAAGTTGTTGTAGTTGTTGTTCCTTCTGTTGTCCTCCCATATCCTCTTGTTATCAAAGTGATTACCCTTCTGAATAACAACACCATGCTTAACCACTTGATCCATAAGGCGCTCAGCCATGCTAATAGCATCATCCAAAGTCTCTGCATTGTACGACGTCACAGGTCCTTGGATACTTGCAGGTAATCCACCAATAAACTTCTCTAGTAACTTTTCATTATCGGGTACCATGTGAGCACAAAACACCTTCAACTCTTGGAAACGACGCACATAAGTAGCAAGATCAAAACCCTTCACAGCAAAATAGTAAAACTCAGTATTCAACTTCCTCAAGTCACTTCGAGAACAATACTTCTTAACCATAGCCTTCTTGAAATCATCCCATGAAATACTAAAGGCATTCTCCATTCCCTTCTCCTGAGCATAAGCAGTCCACCATGACAAGGCATGCTCCAACAACGTACCTGTCACATACTTCACCCGACATGTAACACCCATTTTCCGGATACAACTAGGCTCCATTCTAGATGAATTGACTAAGACTTAACATGATTGGTTAGTCAACAAATTATGTAGCGGTCAAACCCGATAGCCAAAGTATTTATAATATGGCTATATAAAATATGTTGTGCCACATTTAGAAAGGAAATGGAATTCAAGGACTTAAGTTGCCAAGAGTTAAAAGGGGTATTGTGTTATCAAGGAAATGTGGCCAAAGTAGAAGAATAAGGACTAGAGGTACCATACTTGTCAAATGGGCAAACTTGCACCAACAAATATCTTTAGCCTAGAATTTTCTAGGCATTTCACACAAGTTCCAGGGGTGAGTGTGTGTGTGTTTGGTTTAGAAGAGAAGAGAGAGAGAAAGAAGGAGGTTTGATGATCTTTTGATAAAGAGAATGAGATTCCACTTCATGGGTTTAAGGTTTAACAAGGATTTACACAAGGTAAGTAAGCTCTAATTTTGTGTTGTAAAATGATTATAAGTTGGATTCATAGGAATCATGGTGGGTTTGGTAAACCCTTGTTAGTTAGTGTTAGTTTGATGAGAAAGTAAGTATTTTGTATGATGATTGAGTAGGAATCAAGATGGATAATTAAGGTTTAACAAAGATGATGATGGAAGATGATGGTGGTGATAAGATGATGATGATGATGATATTCTTGTTAGGCTTGGCATGAAATCAAGGTAAGTAAACCGGTTGTAATATGATGTTATAATGATTTCTCTATATTGTGTGTCTTTCATATTTGTTATGTTATGGTTAATGAATGGTTTGGATATATGTGTTATAGTGAAAGTGAGTATAGGGCTAGTTTGATGTGTTACTTAAGAAGGATTAGTGATAAAAAGAGTTGATGCTTTGATGTACCTAGGTATGTGTTATTGGTGAATGATTATGATGGTTTAATGGTTAAGGTGCATAATGTGTGATTGATTTATGATATTATGTTATACCCGTTTTACTTACTAAGCGAAAGCTTACCGGTTAATGTACAACGTTTTGTAGGTTTGTATGTTGATACTATGGCTTGGAATAAGGAGTAAGGCTTGGATATGCGAAGATATGATAGTTGGGTAGAAGGTAGGAGCTAGGTAGAATACCAAGCTCAATGTCCATGTTATACCCCGTTGGTCTTTTAATGGTTTGGTAAATGTGTCGTCAAGTGTCAAAGTGTATAACATGATCGTTATAGTATTATGAATGGTCAAGTGGTTGTTATAGAAGTAGTTAAAGTGTATGTAATCGGTTAAAGGTCGATGTTCAAGTTGGGTCGTAAGTCAAGTTTATGTAAATGTCAAGAAGTCTTTTCATCATGTGGTTATGATGGTATTTAGGAGGGTGTTTGGCATTTAGCCAATCTCACCCATTTCGGGAAGCTATGGGTCAAGACCTTGTATTAACAACTTTTCAATATATTAAATATGTCAACTATTGTAATCTTTCAAATGGATATGTGGTGGGTAGATGTATTGGGTAAAAGTGTGTAGTTGAAATGGGTCCTTAAGGGGGTGTTTGGAACAAGAAGGTTTCCACCCAATTTGGTATATGAACGGGTCATGCATGTATGAGACATGTTAGGTATGTTAAATAATGTACGTTGGTTAAGTATGGGGTGTAATGAAAGTGGAGTAAGTAGTTTGGAGTGTAATGAGTCATAATGGGTTTATTGCATAACCCGTGAAATTATACATCTTGGTTCTGAGATTGTGCATCTTGGGTCTGGTTTGTGCATCTGATTTTGTTCATCTTGGTTATGATTTGTTCATCTTGGTTATGAATGTGGGTTTTGGCAGATTTTCGATAATCTTTGAAAATTCATATCTTTTGAATCGTAAATCGCAACGTTTCGAGCCACCCAACGTTTCGAAGGTATTAAAGCCTATTCTCATTTAAGAATGGTTTCAAGGTCTGAATTGTTATAGATTTTTGTCAATAGTAAAAATAGTAACGAAGGGTCAGTTAAAGTGAAGTCGTTTCCGCTTTAAAGTTTTAATTTTTGGTAAAAACGGGCACGGGGTGTAACAACTTGGTATCAGAGCTTCGGTTTAAGTGAATTAGGTTTTCATTTTAGGTTGCCTAGACTTAAACCACTCGTAGACGCGTTGAATGTAAGTTGAAGTAGTGCGAATAATAGATGCCTTAGTGGTTTAGCGTGGAAGTGCATATAGTAATAATGAGATTAGTCTATAATTTAGATGTAACGTAATCATTGCAATGTGGATTTAGGAGTTATATAAGTAATGAGTTAGACGAGGTTTAGATTGTTTAAACTATGTGATGGAATGTAAGATGTGTTATACGTATTCAAGTTGGTAAGTGTGTATGTGTTTTATAGTGTTAACGTATATGTGATATAGTTCTATTGTGGAATATTCTGTGCTAAGTGCTAAGTAAGCGAATGATAGTTCTTGTATCGGATAGACTAAAGTTTTATTTACGTGGATTGAGGCCTTGAAGGTTATGAGTTGCAGACGAAGTTATTAGAATGTGTTTATTGGTAAGGTGATATTGTGATTAATGTTGTAAGTGAGAAGTATGTTATAGTATAATACGCAAAAGTGCAAGATTAACATAGATTACATTAATTTTGGTTTGGCGAACAGTTTGTAAGTATTGTGCTTGGAAGGATAATGACCTAGTAAGGGTTATAGGATTGGGTAAAACTTGTTTTTATGTGAATGTTAAGGATAAATGAGTATGTGTATATGACGAAGATTTAGATGCTTAGTTTAGATGTATTGATGAAAGGTGTAACTGTAAGATATTTAAGAAATGTATGATTAATGAAAGATACATGAAGTAACTTTTGGATAGATTGGTAAAGTGAAGTAGTAATTGCCCCTATAATAATAGACATGTTTAAATGTTTTAAATTATGAATTAACAAGGGACTTATGAAACGGAAGCGGGTAGTAATGTTTACTTTCTTTTTAGAATGTGAAACGCAAATCTTACGTATAAATAAGATTAAGTAAGTACTAATATGTTGATGCTTATGTATATGGANTTTTTTTTTTTTTTTTTTTTTTTTTTTTTTTTTTTTTTTTTTTTTTTTTTTTTTTTTTTTTTTTTTTTTTTTTTTTTTTTTTAATATGAGTACTGCTTCAGTATAATAGTATTTTATTTACACAAAATTAGTTTTGTTTAAATCAGTAATGCGTTTGATAGTTAATTAATGTTTGTTTGTTTGTTGTAAGATCATAAAAACATTAGAATTGTCGTATTATTAATTTGAGTTAATTATTTTGATAGCCGCATATTCAATAACAAAAGTAAACAAAAGCATCAAAGAAACAAAATTCTACTGTATTATTTAATAAATATAAATCCTAACAAATTTTGGGAGGACATATTACTATGTCATTGTATCTACCTACCAATGAATAAAATGGGGCACAATACAAAATCATAATGATTCCATTTCTTCATATACATAGCTACTTAAGAATTTACAGACGACACAAAAAATTAGAGAACTAAGACCAACGGGCCCTAAAACTATAACTAAGACACAAAATCTAAGTTTAAATTGTGTAATATCTAATCATGATTATAATTTTCATTAGAAAGTAAGTTTATTCCAAAGATAAGAGTAATACACTGTGATGAGGATCCTGGGAAACTATTGAGATCAGCGGCTGTCTTTTGTAATCAACCACTTACTGGTAAACTTTAGTCTCAAATAAGTTAGCAGCGACCACATAAAGGATCTCATGCAGCTTTTAAGGCAATGTTCTGAACCGCGTAACCCAAACAATTATGATACAGCTACTTATCATTTTCATTATAAATATATAAAAGACCTTTGTAAATGATTAAGAACTTAGCTATGATTGGCAAACAGTATTCGTTCAGTTCTAACCCAACGAAGGAAGAGCACAACCTGAAGCAGTCCTTTGAGAAAGTAAACAGGTTGAAATTGCCACAGCTAGGTGCAACATATATAACCAACTCCTCTTAACACAAAGTAAAAATTAAGAAAATATGGTATGATTTTGAAGTAATATACTTCTAATATATCGGAGAAAAAAGATTGTATTGTACGACGATGTCATACAGTGTACCTAGAAAGAAAAACAAATATAGGATACCGATTCATTTTTCCATGTAGTTTTATAAATAGGGCTGATTAGCCTTGACACCATAATGAAAACTATGCCTATAATACATGATATTTGAACATACTGGAATTGCAACTTTATCCTCTTACAACAACGGCTTGTAATTGGGTGCGCCTTGCGTATTGATTTCTAAGTTCTAACCCTCAAATGACACCGTGTGAAAAATGCAATAACTCGTCATGCTTTTCCTAGAAGCAAAAACAAAAAGATCAAAAATATACATGAGAGATAATTTAAGCGATGTTTACGGCTAAACTTAACCAGCCCATGGACTCATATAGTTGTATATAGTTGTTCTGCAAACTCTAATTTGGGCTTTTTTTTAGTAACGCTCCACTTGAATTAAGACTCGGGCTGATACACGAGGGTGAAGCCTGATCCTTTTGGTGACTTGACGGCGGTCGTTTCAATGGACTTTCCGGTTCCTATTGAATGCGTGTTTCCTCTTCAATAGCGTTTGTTCGCTGGTGTGATGAGTACCACCAATAAAAATATTCATTTTATTTTAGCAAATGATACTGAAAATAAAGGAAATAATAGAAACTTGTATAACTTACTTCATTTTGCTCAAGTTTTTTCTTCAATTCCACCTGGAAGATAAGCCGACATGAAAGAAAAAAACATTAGATACTCACGATATAAACAAATAACATAAAAAAAATCAGCAAATGAGTATAGATATATACATGTACACGTACTTCAGAATTATCAACATTTTTATTCACTTTTGCTGCCTAGAAAAGGAAGCAGTTCAGAAAATATGAGACAATATACAACCATAAAGAAAAAAATTCAGTAAACATGCCTATGTGTCCTCGCTATCGAAAATAGCATCTGCAAGAGCTCTGTAATTTTCTTCTTGCTCCCAATTATTACTGTTGTTAATTAGTGATGATCTCATGTCTATAATTGTTTTCAAGTTAACATTCTAATATTCACGATTTAGGATTTGTCTAATCTGCCTTTGCCTTTCTTTAATGCATATGGGCAGTTTTCGGTGTTCCTATTGATTTGTCCCCCCGATGGTTGCTGCTTTTCAAACAGATAAGGGGTTGTTTGGATAGCCAATTAAAGGTTTTTTATTTACTTAAAAAAACCAAATAAGCACTTACGGAGTATAAGCAATCCCAAAATAGCCTATTCCTTTAACTAAGCAATCATAAAATCATTTATACATATGAGTTCACTACCAAAGTCACAACAATATAGCATTTCTACAATTTATATCATTTTAATAATGCAAATAAGAATAACAGTAAGCGAATGTAAAGAAGCTTACCCTCAAGGTGTGTTGAAGCTGCATCTTGTAGAATTTTATTAGATGATCAGCGAAACCAAAAAATACACAAAGCTAACACCAAACTATTTGATAGTTGCTACACCTTTTTTTTGAATTGTTGTTGAAATCTTAGAAGATTTGATTTGTTGTATTGCCATTTCTACAGCCTTACTTCCACCAATAAAATGTTGGTGTGAAGTATTTATATAGTCCATATGCAAAATATACACAAAATGTGGGACGTGTGTAATCTTTTTCATTACTTAACAGTGTGGTAAAACATTACAATGATATACCTCCATTTCAACATTGTGCCCAATCATTTTCTCAAAAGGTTGGAGACCATCTCGTAAGAAATTCCCAATGACGCCATCCATTCATTTCCTGAGAAATGGAAATGTTTCCAGTTCCTTTGCCATACAGCAATGACTCATCTGAGACATACAAACTAAAATCAATATCTAATAGGTTTTGATTAACACTGACCTTTATCATAACATAGCTAATAGGTTTTGATTAACACTGACCTTTATCAACTCATCATAAACAAATCTTGGACACTGGACACTTTGTTTTGATTAACACTTGACGCTAGGTTCAGTACATCATAACATAGCTAATAGGTTTTGATTAAAACTGACCTTTATCAACTCATCATAAATAAATGTTGGACACTGGACGCTAGGATCTAACAGACGAGCAATTTGTCTTTTGATAAAAACTTCAACGTAACCTGCAGAAAAGTACATTGGTCAGTTTAAGACCTTGTAAAAAAACATTTTTTAAGAAGCAAAAAGGCTATATGTGTCCATTATACAGGAAAAAAGGCGCACATTATAATGAATGAGATTTAATGTCGAACTATATGTAGAGTTTTTATCACTTGAACATTATCAAAATACAATAAAAATCAAAACTTTAATGAGAATATATTAGAGAAACCAATCTAAGCAAGAATGACATTTAAAAGTAATAGATGATTCTGGTCATATCATAGTTGAACAAAGAACATGTTTTCTCAAACTGCTTTTTCATTATTTATCATGATAAATGAATTCAAAAAATAAAAAAGTGCCTATAAAGCAACTTACTGAGTTGCAATATTTGATCTTTGACCATCAATCTTAAATGATACGCCTTACAAAAGCCTGAATATAGAAAATGCACAAATCAGACCAAAAATTAAATGATCAACTAATTAGTAATTACCTTGAATTAAATGGACATATATGCATAAACATAAATCATCTATAAAAAGATACGTTTACGTACCTGAGTACACAGATAACATACCTTAATTCCCTTGGTGCATGCTTCCAAATAGTTGGAGGCATTCCAGCACCTTGCATCTTTCTTTCAAGAGTAGTGACATCATCAACGTCACCAAGCTCTTTTTTAATAGCCCTCATCTGATTTACATTCAATAAGTACGACTGAATTCCAAAAACCAATTTACAATTTTGGATACAATAGATAAGACTTACGTGCTAGCGAAGAAGATATTCCTTTTGTGATATTGATAATTGTCCTTCAAGCTTTTGTGTGGACCTTTTCCATCAATCTTGATGCCGAAGTCTTTTCATAAGAGATACTTCAAAACAGAGTTCATTTAAATAAATAGGACATAGCCCGTAAGAGAGATGATATAGTATGATTCTGTTGGTATGCATTATCTGGTCTGTTGTGGGGTTCCTGTGTTATTACATATACTTACTTGATTGCATCCTTGATTTGCTCATAGGTAACCTTCTTTTCGAGCCTGACAATCAAGTCCACAACTGAAAATCCACAGTTGGGACACGAAAGGACATTCCAGCCAATTTGCCATTAAGCGATGGTAAAACCTTACCGACAACCTACAGAAACATATCATAAGTTAAAATAAACATATCATTAATGACGGCTAGACTATCTCAAAAAAATTATTATCCAATAACTGCGTTTTTTAGGAAATACAATTACCTTAGCAGCTCTCGTGCTCCTAGGGATGATGTTGAAAGATGCAGCTCTTCGACCTCTCCAATCCATTGATGGACCATCAACAGTCTTTTGAGTAGCTGCAGCGATCGTGTTAATCAGGATGTTAGGTATATTTTACTTTAACTTTTAATTTATGATTTGACTAATGAAAGCATCAAATTGAAATGCTACATTCTAGTGAATAGATGCACGGTTGTCATAAGACCCTCAACAATGCCAAACCTGTCATTGATGACCTTAGCCAAAAGAGCAAGACAGTTGGTTGTGCAACTGGCATTCGAAACAATGCCAAACTCAGGCTTATATTCATATTCATTGACACCCACAACAAACATGGGAGCGTCCTGGCTAGGAGCAGAGATGATGACCTATGCTCATTTCAGCTTTGGGTGATATATACTTACTTCAGCTTGAGCATTACCAGGCGGTTTCTTCTGTCCTACTGCATGAAAAAATAATTATAATACCAGTCATGAAATTTAAGAAAACAACGATAAATAAAATCATTAGTTGTAACGAATCAGCAACTAAATACGATACATGCAACTCCTCGATGTCAATAACAGCATTTGCAAGAGCTCGATAATTTTAAACCCGATAATTTTCAGTAGAACAGTTGTATATATGAAAAAGTAATATGAATAATGCTTAAACAAATAGTAAATATAACCTTGGTCCGTGCATACATAAAAGCTAGAAATTTTAATTTGCAATGTAAGTAATATTACATAATAATCAGTAGAGATTTGCTTACTTGGTTCCCAGGTGAAGATAATTTTTCAAATCTTATTGGCAATAGAAGGCTTCTTCGTATCATTTTAGAAGGAGACTTAACAACCTGTGCGAAAATTGGATCACAGGCGCATAAATGATGAATAATCAATATCATGAAGAATGATTTAAATCCTGATATGTAGAGCTGGTTACCCTTTTGTGACAAATCCTACACGGTGCACCTACAATTACATAGGACGTGTCTTGCGACCACTTGCTCGGCCGCAAGTAATGGCGTTCTTTGGGATCGGGTACTCATCGCTCCATGAATTTACCGGTGAATAAACTCGAAGGTAAAATTGTAGACCTAAGTATTGTTTATCCCAATTCTGAGATCTTATGTTCCTCATACCAACATTGTCTAGTGGTACAGACAATGCTGTCCATGATCTTGGGTATACTTGAACCGTAAAGCGAGATATCCCGTCTCTTAAATTGTAGCTTGTTCTGCTAGCTGCAGACCATGGGCCTCCATCCATCCTGTCCATTTAACCGAGTTTTTTAGTATCAAACTCATTATCAATAATAGCTTTTCTTAGTGAGACAAACACGATTCAGATACATGTTATCAAATCCACTTTCTTTTTGCAAAACTCACTTTATGTGTCGCGAAGTCACTTTCATTTTTGAGATGTTTACCTTTTGTCGCGAGAAACCACTACTTAGGACATGAATTACTCAGCTCTCCATCCCCATCAAGGTCCTTTGTCGCCTTTTGCTTCATCAGAACCGACTCTGGAACCACAGCCACATGCATTTTTCCACACTACATCAATGAGTACAATATTAAATCCCACATACCAATAAATCGACAACAAAAAACACTAAAATCAAACTTAAACCACAAACTACATATACATTTTAAATTAAAAATGAGGTAAGCCTGACCGTTTCAATGAGATTTCTAAGCTAAGGTTGTTTTCTTATCCGCATTGCTTCTTCCATTTTTTTAATTTGATTCAACTCTCCGTGACCTTAACTCTTTATTCCCAAACCTTGCTTGTCACGTATCAGCATATAGCAGTCTTTCTTGGTTGAAGTCCATGTGCTCTTGCCTATCAAATATACACATGAAAAACATAAATGTAATCGTCTTTGTGTACCCGGTTTATCAACATGGTACGTTTGATTGTATATTTTCGGGGGCGTGCAAGAGTATTGTATATTCGGTTGGTTAAACAATAACGTAGTGTGGCACATGAAACACCCGCTAACAGGTTTCATGAATTTTATCGTCACTGTGTTGTGCTCATGTGGTGTCTTCAGCTTTGGGCTATATTTGTTTCTAATAGGTCAAATAGATATAAAAAAAAATTATACCCTAAGCCCTTTTTCAGGGTACTCTACAAAACCTACCCGTTTAATGGGACCTTAAGCCTCAAACTCCCTTTAAGTTGTGCCCCCTTCTTAGTTCAGCTCTACTTCATATATTTTCCAAGCAACTTTGAATACCTTTTTGTGCATTCTTACCTTTATTGCAAAAAAACTCAAAGGCTTCTTCCAGGGCCTTGTGAAATAGGGTGTGATTTGAAAAGTACCTGCTCGTGCGGACCATACCAGTAAGAATGTTAACAATAACCTTTGCAGTAAAAGTATAACATGAATCTCGATTTTCGAAGCTTTATTCTCTATTATTGTCATGCATGAGTATAAACTGAAAACTCTTTTTTAACATCATACCTTCCAATTGTGGGCTTTTTTTTAGCCGTTTGAAGCTTATTTACTGCACATTGTGTCTATTAACATAATATATTCTTGACAAAACAAAAATATAAAGTTGTATACCTTCATTAAATATGAACTTCTATAAAGTGGTATAAGATCTAGAATAGAAGCTTTATGAAAGGCTCGCCTGTTGACGTTGCTTCAGAAACTTTGTAAGCACAATAAAATATGATTAATGGAAGATTAAGAAGGGTGTTAGGATTACTTATTGGCAACTGGCTCTTCTTGCTCTTCTGATTCAAAGAAGTTAGCAACACTTGGTCCAAATACCTGGTTAACAATATAAATAGCGAATCAATATATGATCTTAATTAATCTGTTAAGAACTCACAAAACAAAACAAAAAAGTAATTAAACTAACTTGCTTAAAGAAGAGTAGTACTTCGAATGTTTTGCACCGGACTTCGAGTGGTTGTAAAACCCTAAAACCCTTTAAACATACCAAAGATAAATACATAATGGATTGATTTGATATTATTGATTCAGAGTAAATTAAGGAGTAGATTGTGAAAATCCTGATTAATAATTCAAATTACAAAGGTACTTTATCAATTTTGAATTGGAAACCATATAACAAAAGTTGGCATGCTCTAGTGGTTACGATGTTTGCATATGTTTGGAGACATCTCAAGTTCGAACCATGCTAGTTCCATTTTTTTACTTTCGAATACAGAATTTTAAGATTAAATTTATGAAAAACGTGTGCTACTAATTCCCATGGTGGACAAAATACATAATTATAAAAATTAAAAATTAAAAAAAATACAAAATAAATTATAAAAATTGCTTACATGGACAGAATGTGATGACATGGCTGATAATGAATTACTGGGCAATGAGGTAGGATTACACGTGTAACGCCTCCTGTTTTATATATATGTATACATATATATGTATACATATATATGTATACATATATATGTATACATATATATAAAATACCTATATTAATTAGTATTAATATAGATATTTTTTAAATAAAAAGGGATTAAAATAAAAAGTGTAGGAGAACCACATGCCCCACTTGTGTGTTGGTGACGGCCTCCCAACCCCAGCCTTAAAAAAATATAACCACAGGGGTTTTTTGTCATTTCCCATCTACCCTTATAAACTTTAATCTCATTCTTCTTCTGAATCTTTCTTCGTCTCTCTCCTCTCTCTCTCTCATCCTCTCCACCTCCAAATCCACTTTCCACCACCGTTCCCCACCCTTCACACCGTATCCTCACATCCATATTTACCACTGTCCTCCACTTCACCATCGTAATACGAAGACTTAAACAGTTTCCATCATTTGAAATTGAAAGTAGAATTTTTTGTTAAATTGTGTTTACAGTTACCATGACTAATTTTGGTTATCATCGATCTCGTTGCATGTATATGAATTATTAATCGGATTTTGAATATTTTTATTTGTTTTTTGTGTTGTTATTGATCTAATTATGTTATACTCAAAGTTTCATTCACACTATACATGTTTCTATTGAACTTGAATCAAAAGAAGAAACAATAGATATAAAATGTGTTTTAAAAGCTGACACAAGGTGTTTGTTAAATTATCTATTGATATTTTATAAACTGTAATGCATGATTTTACACTATATCATCATCTGTTATATAATGTTTGGTCAATTGTTAGTAAAAGGCTTGATGATGTAGTTTATGTAAAATATGAATAGATGGTTGATATATAGTGTTTGTTTGTGGTGCTATAGATTTTTGTTCCGTGCGAGTATGTATATATGAAGTAATAAAATGGATAGTAGAGGTGTTATAGTATCTTGGTGAATACGGATGTTTGGCATGTAGTTGTTTTAGATTCTATATGCATTCTGTAGTGTTTGTGAATATGTTATCTTATGCCTTTGTTAGTTTACGAAACGTTTTAGATATTTTACTTATTGACGATGAAGGTTGCCAACATTGCCACTTCTTTTGTTAGTGTAGTAATTACCATGTAATTATCGCAAGGCTTGCTAGAGTGAATCTAATTTGCAAGTTTGTGATATAGTTGATTTGAAACATTGGATGCCAGTAGGTAAAGTTTATTAGTGGTTTTGCCCAATTATTAAGTTCAGATGTAACTGATATAACATAGTGATGCATGGTTTAACACATTCATGCACTAACTATCATATGTCTAAACTGTATATTATATAAGTACATTCCCATAGGCTTTATTTGAATTTTAAATAAAGGTGATAGCTACATTTTAGCCTTGATGCAGTATTTTTAAAAAGTAAATATAACAAAATCTTTCTGTTCATTTAAATAATTTACTGCTTTATGTTATTTATTAGTGTATTGTGGATGCAGTCATGCTATACATTTTGAGCCATATCATATATATTGTAAATGCAGTAGATAACATGGTGATGCACTAAAAGAATAAAGGAGACATGTAGTGTATCTGAAGAAAAAAGAAGCCATAATCCAAGGACATGTTCATTAAATTGCCACCATTCGGAAGAAAAAGCAAGAAACCAGTAGAGCCGACAAGAGCAACAAGAGTTGCGGCTAGAAGATCCAATAAAGCTTAGAACATTATTTCAGTATTATCTTTTTTTAATTCGCAATAAGTACTGTATAGATAACATTACTTAACAAGACATGTTTTTGGTTCAAAAGATGTATAGAATTTATTTACCAAAGATCGATAACAATAGTAATCTCAGTGTTTTTGAACTATACTTGTATTTTTCTTTTTGTTTTAATGAATATAGTTACTGTACTATGTTTATGTTGTTTGTGTATTATGATGCTTTAAATATACATTTTGATGCAGTAAAATATTCATTCTGATGTAGTAAAATAATACAGTGATCCAGTAAAGTATTTTGATGAAGCAATATGCTAACATTGAGAAGCAACAGTATGTATAACATTGTGAGGTAGTCAATTAACATTGTGATTTAGTAAATTAACATAGTGTTGTAGTAAATATATATTGTGATTCACCAGTATGATAATATTGTGATGTAATAATATGATAACATTCTGATACAGTAAAACAATATTGTGATGCAGTAGAACTAAAAAAAATATTTATAACATTGTGATGCAGTCGTCTATACATTGTGATGCATTCGTTTTACATCATTGTGATGCACTTGATGTAAACATTATGATGCACCAGTTGTATACACTATGATGCACCACTATTTTCAGTGTAAAACAATTTATAATTTAGTGCATCTATGTTCATTCAGATATCAGTAGTAATCAAAAGTAATTAATATTAAACAAACATTGTATACAATTAAACATTCAGTAATACAAAGTATTACATCCAATAATATTTAAACATTGTTTTTAAATGATCCACAAATATCATCTGAGAATCCTTGTTACACGTTCAGTAATCCTTTGTACCATTCCGTCTTTCAATTTGAGTGTATCATTTGGTGTTAGAAGATTGGAATCTACTATTTGCATCTTGTTATATGCCTCTGCGCCTGCCAAGACTTTCGCCTTTTTCTTATTCATACTTGTAAGAATCATCTTTGTCGTGTACTTTGCTCGCAACAGATGGATTTGGCCTCTTTGACCCGTGCCTTCTTTCTTTAACTATTCCTCAAAAATAACACGACCCTTGTAAGTTTCCATATGCCTAAAAAATATCACGACCCTTGCTGTAAACATCTCATTTCATCATTGGTGTTTATTCCTCATCAAATAGTCAACATACATGTTTATCTGTGATAATTTATAATAAAGTATTGAATTAATATATTGTTTTCATTGTGATGCACTAATTATAACACTCTGATGCAGTAAAAAAATCAGCTAATCAAATTTTACCTACCAGACCAACTGCTTATTCACTATATCTTAGTATGCTATTTTCGTCTTCATTTCTACCTGTAACATGATCAAACAAAATCCATTACAAAACATCTAGTGCATCACTTCTTTACATCAACTACATCATACATACACAAGCACATTTCAAAAATTAAAACACACTACTCGTGACCTAATTAAACCTTATATGCCACAAATGAACATCTATTGCATCACTTCTTTACAACAACTTCATCAAGCATACAAATAAACATACACCCTCTTTTCCACAAGTAATACACCCTACGCATTTCTTAGTCGAACCTTATATGACACAAATGAACACCTACTGCATCACTTCTCTACAGCAACCGCATCATGCATTCAAATACACACATAACCACTTTTTGACAAGTAAAACACAATATGCACTTATTTAAAAATACAACAAACTGCGTCTAACCTAATCTAACCTTATATGCCACAAACATGTACCTCCTGCACCACTTCATTACACCAAATGCATCATCCATACAAACACGCATACAAATACTTTTTGACATGTAATACACCATACACGTGGCCTAATCTAACCTTATATGCCATGGATAAGAACCTACTGCATCACTTCATCATTCTAAAACATATGAACACCTATTGCATCTCAGTTCAAATTCCAGTGCATCACATATACAACCAAGCATACAAACACATTTACACACATAAAACAACCTATGCTTAGCCTATTTCATCTTTACACAAGACAACTGAACACCTACTACATCTTAGTTCATTTTCCAGCACATCGCACATACAACCAAGTATACAAACACATTTACACACATAAAAAAACATAATCCTTACACACGAAAACTCAACACCTACTGCATCTCAGTTTAAATTTCAGTGCATCGGATATACAACCAAGCATACAAATTAGTTTACACACATAAAACAACCTACGCTTAGCCTATTTCATCCTTACACGTGACAATTAAACACCTATTGCATCTCAGTTCAAAATTAGTGCATCATAGGTATAAAGTCCCATTGAGACATTTTATCAAACACATTGCATACATCCTTATATGCAGTAACTCAACGCCTACAACCAAAGTGACAAACACATTTACACGCGTAATACAATCTACACTTATCTGAAGTCATCCTTGTTCACAACAACTGAACATTTACAACCAAAAAATCAAACACATTTAGGCACATAACAGAACAAACAATTAGCATAATTTGTTCTTATACGAGACAACTAAGACCTACTACATCTCTATTCAAACTCAAGTGCATCACACATACAACCAAGCAAACAAACACAAATCAATGCATCAGTAAAAAATTAGCAACTGCATCAGTAAAAAATAACCTAATACCTCAATAAGTCTATTACTTTTTCAAATTAAACTGAAGAAACAATACACTATTTTAGTAAAATAGAATTAACAAAAAGATGCAGTAACAATTTGTGATTTTCAATATCAACTTACAATAGATTCGTCTGCACCATCGGTTTGATGCGGTATCGAATTGACGGAATTAGTGTGTGAAATTACTGCGTGAAATTACTGTGTGAAAATTATATGAAATTAGTGTGTGAAATTAGAGAGAAAAGTGTGTGAAATTTGGGGGAATATGATAAGAAGAAAGTGGGTTTTGTTCAGATCTGGAAAAGATGACGCGTATCACTCCTTTGAAAGGGTACAAATTACGCCCTTCAAGTTTGCATTATTTACAATAATGCCACTCCGCGTTTTTGATCATGCAAATCTAATCCAACGGTTGAGATGGCTTCCTACACTTTTTATTATAACACCCTTTTTAGAATAACCCCACCCTATATATATATATATATATATATATATATATATATATATATATATATATATATATATATATATATATATATATATATATATATATATATATATTTGGACTTACACCTCTCTATGAGGGGCTTTAGAAATCCCAGCGGGTCAGGTTTTACTATATTCCATTTAACATTTACTTTCTCACCTTTTTTTAATTTCGTCTATTTCCTTCTTTTTATTTATTTTTATTTTATTTTATTTTATTTTATTTTATTTTTTTACTATATGTAAAGTACTTGTTAAATGTAATTAATTTAATATCAAATTCTTTACAAAACAATAATTTATTTAATTTATAAAACATTTTCTCTCTTCTACATTAATAAGTTCAAATTCAAATCATAACCCAAATTCTAATCCAAATCTATATCCTAATCTTAAATCCATCTACAAACCAAATGGGCCTTAAGCTTTCACCAATTACGCTGCTGATTTATTTTTTTTCATTTCAGTTCATAGTTTTGTTTAGGCTTTCATTTGTAAACAGACTTGCAAAAATATTTTATCTAGTCCTTTAAAAACATTAAATCGTCTAACGGCTAATTGATAAACTATGATCCTAACTTCCTAATGTCCAAAGAAGACTCTTAAGTTTTAACGTCTAGAAAAAAAAGTAATAAAATTGAGTATTGTATGAAACTACTTTTAACATGGGAGCAATGATTTGTTTGTTGTGAAGCATCAAGCTTGTGCCTTTACTAGCTAGCAGTTTATACACTTTCATATGTATATATTTTCATCGAACAATAAAAAACAAATACATGTAACCTCTGTCTATAGACTGCGGGATCTATATGGTCATGCCTTTTCAATCGACTTTTGTTGTGTTAGAATAAAGGTTAAAAAAAAGTCTTGAAACAAACTCAGGACAAGACTGAAGGAAGCTACCAAAGATTAGACCACAAATTCGGACCTCACAATTTGCCATGATGAGGCGATATGCTAGGCTCCAAAAGCCGCTAGAAAGATGACCTACAAAATTAACTTTAATGAAAAGCAATGATACTGTACAACGATCGACTAGCTAAACTACCTTTGGCAAACAGGATAATAATCCATGATATCACAAGATTCAGGTTTTTATTTACTTCAGGTTCATGATTGCAAAGACAAAATTAGACAAACATGAAGACAGTAACCAATTGATCCCTATTTTAAATAATAGGGACCACCTGTGTAATTATTTACAGTTTTCTTTATTACACGGATAGTCCCTATTTTCCATAATAGGTACTAAATGGGCAACATGTTTCAAAAATAGGTATGTGTGGTGTAATTAAAACGACTTAAGGACTAAACATGTTATTTGGGGTAAACCACAAGGACCAAACGTGTAATTTTATCTATTTTATTTATGTATGACTTAATAAAAAAAGATTAGTTATGATTTGTTGACCACTTATCTTATCTTATATTATATAAAGCTTAAGTAGCCTTATAAATGTAAAGGGGTCATAATAAATGTCCCAAGAATTGGATTAAGCAAATTTGATATTGCCTCAAGCAAAATCGAGTCCTTGGATTAAATGTTAGTATGTGTACATTGATTTCAAGCAACTCAAGCGTCTCAATTAATAGTAGTTAGTCTTTTTACCTTCCCGTCCATGAGTTACAAATATTTTGTCAA
>LBNU01037880.1:59841-73873 GCA_014162995.1 Artemisia annua | reverse complement strand
ACATAATCTTTAGTATATAAGCATGCATATATGCTTTTCTTAGTAAACTACACTAAGAAGATACTAAGTTGCCATCTTGAGGTTACTTGGACTTGCTTGGTTACAAAAGATTTTTGGTGATATTATTCGGAAGCATGGAGGTTTGGTTTAGTGGTTTGATGGTGATGGGTATGGAGTGGAAGGGTTGTTTCTAGGGATATTGTATCGAATGAGAGGAGGTATTAGATGAGGGCGAGTGAGAAGATATTCAATCCAAGAAATATCTTGACTTAAGTCAAGAATTTATTTCGGTAGGAAATAGCAACAAGGACAATAGTAGGTGTGGTTGGTGACTTGATCGAAATTGAGTGAGTGAGGTAAACAATTTGAATATGGAGATGAGGGAGGTTTGTCCAAGTTGCGTTGTGCAAGATGCATAACATTTAGATCACGAAGATCTCGAATGACATTGAGTTCTTCACGGAATTTTTGCTTTTCCGTGGCATTGTGGAGTGGTTCATTTGGTTGATGTGGATGAATTGGGGTTGTGTAGTTGGATGGGAAGTTGTTTGAGGTGTAGTTGGATGATTGACCATAATTGTATGGATCATTATAGTTGAATGAAGGTGTGGTAGAGGTTTGACCAAGATTGTATGGATTGTAATGAGGTTCAAAGGAATGACCTTGTGGATTTGGATTGAAGTTGGGTAAGTAAGT
Source organism: Artemisia annua (assembly GCA_014162995.1). Taxonomy (NCBI): domain Eukaryota; kingdom Viridiplantae; phylum Streptophyta; class Magnoliopsida; order Asterales; family Asteraceae; genus Artemisia; species Artemisia annua. The sequence continues at coordinate 73,177 of LBNU01037880.1, read as the reverse complement.
GGTTGAAGGTATTGGTTGTTGTTCAATCCCTTTGGATGTGATGACATTGTTTTAAGGGCTTGTTTTTCTCTTCCAAGTGGATTTTTCGGTCATCCTTGCTAGCCTTGAGGCTTTTGACTTTGGTTTGTTGGGAGAAGTCATGATGGAGTAAGTGATGATTTGTGGTGATGAGGGGTATTTATAGTGTGATGATTATGTGTTTATGGAAGGATAATATGTGTTGTATTTGACGGACAAAATGTGTTTGTGAATTCAGGGATATGAGGAATCAAAATAGGGTGAAATGGGCTAAAAAGCAGAAAGCAAACAGGAAGCCTCGACCTATAGGTGGCTGGCCCCCTTAATTAGAGGCCGGTCCCTTTAATTTTAAGGGGGCCGCCCAGGCCTGAGGACTCAGGTTGCCAGAAACAGGTTTTTGGTAAAGTTTTTCCAAAAAGAAGTTTGTTTTGAGGTTTGGTTTTGGGCAAGACCAACTCTTTAGGCAACTAGGCAAGTATCTTCATAGTGGATTTTACATGAAAAGCATACATGCTAGCAAATTGACAAATAAGCAATTAATATCACCTAAAGCAACTAACTTAAGTAAAGGCACCTATTAGTGGCAAACTAGTGATGGAACAAATATGACAATGAAGTTCTTGATTTTGTTTTAGTGTGTGCCTATATGAAACAAATGTGGAGTAAAGATTGCTTCGACTCCTATGAAAAACAAATTATCTTAAGAAACAATCTTTAGTCTCCTTGAATTAACTTTGCTCATTTCTAAATGTCATATACAAGTATATATTGGATTATATACTTATAGATAACGAGAGTGAGACTATTATGCATGATTTTAGAAAAACGTTTTTATCATTATTTAACAATGAGTTTTCCTAATCGTGAGAATGATTTTGAAATGAATTGAGGTTTTTCTTGAAAGTATAATTATGCGAACAAAATATCTCAATTCCTGATTTTGTGCAAAATAGAACCCTAGACTCAGATTTGAGAAGAAAGAAGAAAACAAAGAACATTTTTATCATCAGATGGCCGGCCCCCTTAAAGTGAGGCCGGTCCCCTTAAATTTTAAGGGGCCGCCCTTATAACTTTAAGGGGTCCGCCCATCTGACAACTAAAAGTGTCCAGAATTTTGAAAATTTCAGAAAGTTTTGATCCTTCAAGAAAATTCAATCAATTTGTTCCATCATTCCTAATCCTAGGCGCAAGTGGTTAAATAATTCACGCTTAAGGGGCTTAGTGAATATGTCGGCAATGTTATCTTTCGAAGCTACCTTTTCAATTGTAATGTTTCCTTTTTGTACATTATCCCTAAGGAAGTGATGACGTATTTCTATATGTTTAGTCCTAGAGTGTTGAACGGGGTTCTTACTTAAATCTGTAGCTCCTTTGTTATCGCACATAATAGGGATATTTTCTAACCTAATGCCATAGTCTACGAGAGCTTGTTTCATCCATAGTGCTTGTTGACATGCCTTTCCGGCGCTTACGTATTCGGCTTCGGTGGTAGAAATAGCAAGAGCGGTTTACTTCTTCGAAAACCAAGATGTTAAACAACATCCCATAAACGTGCAAATATCGCTAGTGCTCTTTCTATCTACGTAGTCTCCCGCATGATCCGAATCCGCATAGACAATGGTTTCTATGCCGGATCCCTTAGGATACCATAATCCTAAATGTATAGTGCCTTTAATGTATCGGAAGATATGCTTAACCGCTTCTAGGTGAGAGGTTTTGGGATCCTCTTGAAAGCGAGCACAAAGGCAAACACTAAACATGATATCGGGTCTACTTGCCATTAAGTATAGTAAACTACCTATCATTCCTCTATACTTAACATTATCTACGGACTCACCTTCTTCATCTCTTGTGAGTTTGACTTCCGTAGACATGGGTGTCTTAAGTGGTTTAGAGTATTCTAGGTCAAATTTCTTAAGCATTTCCTTAATGTACTTAGATTGGTTAAAAAATATTCCGTCTTCTAATTGTTTTATTTGTAATCCTAGGAAGAAGTTTAGTTCACCCATCATACTCATCTCAAACTTATCATGCATGATTTTGGCAAATTCATCACACATTTCTTGACAAGTTGAGCCAAATATAATGTCATCGACATATATTTGAACAATAATAATNCTTTATTTCTAGTTACTATTCCATTCTCATCTAATTTATTCCTAAATACCCACTTAGTTCCTATTATGGTCACATTCCTAGGATTTGGAACTAGTTCCCAAACATCATTTGTTTTGAATTGATTTAGTTCTTCTTGCATAGCCATAATCCAACTTTCATCCTTTAAGGCTTCATTTATATTCTTAGGTTCTATTGTTGACACAAAACAAAAGAAGTTATTTTTGTCTTGCGCTTGTGATCTAAGTGTTCTTTGATTTAGGTGGCCTATGATGTTGTCTAATGGGTGTGACTTAGATTCCTTAATATTTACAACCTCGTTTTCTTCTAAAGGTTCTTCTTCAATATCATTGCCTAAGGGTTTTGTTTTACTAACCTCAATAGCTTCTTCCTCTATAACATCATCATCTTCTAAGGGTAATGTCTTAGGTGGTGGAGGAGTTTCATCAAAAGTTACATTTAGAGATTTTTCTACTTTCATGGTATGTTTATTTAAGACTATGTATGCTTTACTATTTTGCGATTAGAAAAATTCCTTCATATGACTTAGGGTCGAACTTAGTGAGATAATCCTTTGTATTAAGAATAAAGCATTTACTTCCGAATACCCTAAAATAGCCTATATTTGGTTTTCTACCTCTTAATAACTCAAAAGGAGTTTTTCCTAGAATTCTTCTAATAGACACCCTATTAAGAATATTAGAATATATGTTGAAGTATCTACGGCATGGCACCAAAATTTTTGTGGGATAGATTGTTCATTTAACATGGTTCTACTCATTTCTTGTAAAGACCTATTTTTCCTTTCTACTACCCCATTTAATTGAGGAGTACGTGGAGCAGAAAAGTTGTGAGATATTCCATTCAAATCACAATATTTTCTGAATTGTACTTCGTTATCAAATTCCCTACCATGATCCGTCCTAATTGAGACTATAGAACATCCTAGATTATTTTGTATCATTTTACTAAATGTCTCAAATTTTTCAAAGGCTTCGGTTTTATCGCTTAGGAACCTAGTCCACGTGTATCGTGAATAGTCATCTACTATAACTAAGGTGTAGCGGTTGCCACCGTAGCTCCGCACCGCGGATGGATCGAAGAGGTCCATGTGAAGTAGTTCTAAGCATCTAGTAGTGGATACTATATTTTTAGCTTTATGACTCGCATGTGCTTGTTTTCCTATTTTACAAGCATCGCAAAAGTGTTGATTATATTTTAGACTAGGCAAGTTTCTAACTAGTTCCTTAGACACCAAAGATTGTATTTCTTGCATATTTGCATGACCTAGTCTCCTATGCCACAAGGTGGAGTTTTCGTCTAAGGTCGCTAGGCATATCCTATCTTCCAATTTATCTCCTAGTTTCATGACATATACACCGCCTTTCCTAATTCCTTTACCTATGACTTTATCATCCTTAATAATTACACTATTCTTATCGGTAAAGGTAACCCTACACTTATTGTCACATATTTGACCTATACTAAGCAAGTTATATGTTAAGTTATCTACATGTTCAACATTTTCAATAGTTAGGGAATCTTGAGAAATCGTACCTTTGCCTATGATTTTTCCACGACGATCACTACCAAAAATAATATTACCTCCATTGTATGCTTTGTATGTAGAGATTAACTTGCGATTCCCCGTCATGTGTCTTGAGCACCCGCTATCCTTTACCCATTCATCGGGCTCTAAATTAATTCCTAGACATATTTCATTTGATGCTTGAGCGACGAAACATTCTTGTTCTTCATCACCAAATCTTTTCCTTCGAATTGTTTTCCTTTTATCGTGTACTCTTTGTCGCTTTTTGATAAGTCTTTTGAATTCTTTAACGACCTTTGCATATTCTTCGTCTTCACTTTTGGAACTAGAGTCATCATCGTCACTTAGCTCCTTCTTGGTTGTCATCTCTATACAATCTTCTTGTTCACTCTTTTCATGACTCATGTTGTTTTCGGCATCATTACCTTCACATAAAAAATTTGAACTAGTAGTACTTGTACTTACTTCAACTAAATATTTGTCTACTATACTTTCTTTTGCTACTAACTTATGTGCAAGTTTTTCTTTGGCTTGACATTCTTCTTGATGATATTTTTAAAGACTTTTCCACATGTCGTTTGCCGTTTGACAAAAAAATACTCTTTCATACTCAACTCTTGGTAGAGCTTTGTATATAATGAATTTTGCCAAGTTATTTTGTTTTTCAAAAATAGTATTTATTGATTGAATATCACCAATTGAAATGACATGCCAAAGATCATAGTCTATTGCTTTCACATAACTTTCGAATCGATTTTTCCATTCAAGAAAAATTTCATTTTCAAGAAATGGTGGTTTGAAAACAATTTTCCCCTCTAAATATTTTTCCATTTCCATAGATCGATTTCAAGTTTTAAAATAAAATATATATTTTAAAAATCTTGTTTGACGTGGCTCTTGATACCAATTGTGGAAAACTAGAAGGGGGGTTGAATAGTTTTACGTCTTTTTAATTTACAAAACTTTGGTTATGAAAAACTTCGATTCTAATTTTATGTGAACTCAACTTGCTTACACGATTATAAACAATTTAGTCTACTAAAGAATATAATGACAAATATGTAAGAAAGTAAGTAAAGAGATAGAGTTAGAAAGATTGCACCGCGAGACAAAGGATTTATAGTGGTTCGGCTACGAATCTCCTCTTCGTCCTACTCCACTCCCCGAGCACCTAACTCGAGAGTTTTCTTCACTATGTCAACAATCTCCCTTATGGCGGAGAAAACCTTACACCAATTAACGACACTAAGCTAAATGTCGGGTTCTAATTGTAGCTAGAACGAATCTCACACCACTACACTACTTAGCACAACTTCTACACACCTTGTACACACCACTTCACTACTTCACTACTTCTTCTTCTCTACACAACTTCTACTCACAACTAACACACCTAGATCTATCTAATTACAAGCACTACACAACTTCACAAATGGTTTACACAATATACACTACTAATCTACAATACTTCTTAAACTTGATGTTGAAGGAGTATTTTTCTCTTGCACTTTGGATGAGGATGGATGAGGAGGGATTGAATCACTTGAAACAAGGATTAATAATATTATGATCAAAGGGTTTTGAAAGATGTTTAGAGAGGATAGGATCTGAAAATTTTAGTACAAAAGGTGTGAAAAAATACCAGGTTTGAGGTGGTATTTATAGGTAAAGAATTCTGACAACAGGAGCGTGCCGGCCCCCTTAAATGGAGGCCGGCCCCCTTAAAATTAAGGGGGCCGCCCACCTGTAACGGCCAGATTGTTTGTCTTTTTCTGGGGAAAGTTTATTTGGTGAAAAACTAACTGATTTTGGTAAAAAATTTGAATTCATATATTTAGTATGATTTAAACATTTTCCTTTATTACCAAAAGTGTTTTTCAAAAATATATAATATGTTTATATTATTTAATAAACTTTGTAATAATTAATTAAATACCCCTTTGATCATGAAATGTATTAAACACTTGTTTATTCATACCTTAGGTGATTTAGTTGGATAAAATGATATAAACTAACTTAATACTTGTTTACGTAGTAATCTTACGTTTAATGTTTTTACATTTTGTGATCGTCAAAACATAGAGACATCGAAAAATATAAATAACGTTTTTATACATTATGTATATATGTATACATATATANCTCACTTCAACTAAATATTTGTCTATTATACTTTCTTTTGCTACTAACTTATGTGCAAGTTTTTCTTTGGCTTGACATTCTTCTTGATGATATTTTGAAAGACTTTTCCACATGTCGTTTGCCGTTTGACAAAAAAATACTCTTTCATACTCAACTCTTGGTAGAGCTTTATATAATGAATTTTGCCAATTTATTTTGTTTTTCAAAAATAGTATTTATTGATTGAATATCACCAATCGAAATGACATGCCAAAGATCATAGTCTATTGATTTCACATTACTTTCGAATCGATTTTTCCATTCAAGAAAACTTTCATTTTCAAGAAATGGTGGTTTAAAAAAAATTTTCCCTTCTAAATATTTTTCCATTTCCATAGATCGATTTCAAGTTTTAAAATACAATATATTTAAAAAATCTTGTTTGACGTGGCTCTTGATACCAATTGTGGAAAACTAGAAGGGGGTTGAATAGTTTTACGTCTTTTTAATTTACAAAAATTTGGTTATGAAAAACTTCGATTCTAATTTTATGTGAACTCAACTTGCTTACACGATTATAAACAATTTAGTCTACTAAAGAATATAATGATAAATATGTAAGTAAGTAAGTAAAGAGATAGAGTTAGAAAGATAGCAACGCGAGACAAAGGATTTATAGTGGTTTGGCTACGAATCTCCTCTTCGTCCTACTCCACTCCCCGAGCACCTAACTCGAGAGTTTTCTTCACTATGTCAACAAGCTCCCTTATGGCGGAGAAAACCTTACACAACTTTTGCTTACACCAATTAACGACACTAAGCTAAATGTCGGGTTCTAATTGTAGCTAGAACCAATCTCACACCACTACACTACTTAGCACGACTTCTACACACCTTGTACACACCACAACTTCTTCACTACTTCACACCACTTCGCTACTTCACTACTTCTTCTTCTCTACACAACTTCTACTCACAACTAACACACCTAGATCTATCTAATTACAAGCACTACACAATTTCACAAATGATTTACACAATATACACTACTAATCTACAATACTTCTTAAACTTGATGTTGAAGGAGTATTCTTCTCTTGCACTTTGGATTAGGATGGGTGAGGAGGGATTGAATCACTTGAAACAAGGATTAATAGTATTATGATCACAGGGTTTTGAAAGATGTTTAGAGATGATTTGATCTGAAAATTTTAGTGCAAAAGATGAGGAAAAATACCAGGTTTGAGGTGGTATTTATAGGCAAAGAATTCTGACAACAGGAGCGTGCCGACCCCCTTAAATGGAGGCCGGCCCCTTTAAAATTAAGGGGGCCGCCCACCTGTAACGGCAGAATTCTTTGTCCTTTTCTGGGGAAAGTTTATTTGGTGAAAAACTAACTGATTTTGGTTAAAAATTTGAATTCATATATTTAGTATGATTTAAACATTTTCCTTTATTACCAAAAGTGTTTTTCAAAATTATATAATATGTTTATATTATATAATAAACTTTGTAATAATTAAATAAATACCCCTTTGATCATGAAATGTATTAAGCACTTGTTTATTCATACCTTAAATGATTTAGTTGGATAAAATGATATAAACTAACTTAATACTTGTTTACGTAGTAATCTTACGTTTAATGTTTTTACATTTTGTGATCGTCAAAACGTAGAGATGTCGAAAAATACAAATAATGTTTTTATGCAATATTTATATCAACAAAGTTGTAAATGCAAAATACTACATAGTAGTCAAAACCGTATGTCACGTTTTAATGTAATCCTTGCATTTTACTCTTACTTTCGAGTCGGACACTTCTTGTAAATGAATCTTTGAAAAATTGAGTCTTCATCTTTTCAAAATATCAATCCAAACTAATCTTTTAAAAGGGGAGGAAAATATTTTGGTTTAAAACAAAATCAAGCTATGTATACATTGTTGTATCTAACATACAAAATGATTACGAATATCTTTGTGTGTGCTATGCTAAATGATTATGTATTTTTGATTGCTTGCTTATGTTATATTGTTTTAGTAAATTACTTAGATATGTAGACTAAGTTGATTAATCATGTATGTGGAAAACAATTGTCTTACACAATTATCTTTCCAAAGATGCAAGTGTTAAAATAAGTCACCTTAAAATATGTAACACTTCTTCAACATGATTTCTAAAACATTGCATGCACTTATTTTGGTTGGCCATGGGTTGTATAATCAAGATAAAGGTTTATAATAATACATTAGTATTTAAGTAAAAGAAAATGTATTTTTGAACCTTGCATATATTTGAACACACACTAATTGTTTTAAACAAGTAGTTATAAAACTATTTTTACATAAGTTGTATATTGTATAAAAATGATTAGGATTATTATTTTTATACTTATGTAATGTCAAAAACTATGCATATTATACGTAATAATAAATAGTTTTCACACACAAAATAAATTACTATCTTGAATCATTAAGTTAACATGTCATTATTAGTAACCTCACATATATAACAAGTATTATATTTGATGGAGCACATTCCATAAATCTTTACTTAGTTAATTTCTTTATTAAAAAGAGTGGTTGTGAGGGTAAAAAAAGATTTAGAGCTTATATCGATTCATTATTCAAATTATGATTGATATAATTATCGAATCTAATTGACATGCAAGATTTTGAGTGTGGACATGAAATTGGAGTCATTATTTGTTTAGCTTCAAGATACAACAAAACATATCATCTTGAACCTACATATTGTTATGAGAATAATGACATCCTTCTTGAGACAAAAATAATATGCATCGGATCATAATTCACACTTGTGTTGATGATGTCATATTGAGTCTTCTTGTCCAATGGTTGTGTTCCAAAAGTTAAAGTAATATGTTTAAAAGATGCTTATAATACATAATGAAGTAGGATTGACGACTCAGATATTTCATCCGAAATATTCAAGCAATTTACATTGCAACGCAATTTGTAAATGTGTCATTTCCGAAATCCCAAACACGAGCAAACAAACAACATATGTAGACTTTGCTCATGAACGAGTCAAGACTCAAAATCACATGTTGAATAAAAATGTCACACATAATACATCATTAATCTAAAACAAGATAACATGTATTTCAAAAGGATAATCTATATCCTATGCATTCCACTTCCTTTGTAACATGAATGGTTATGTTACAAGATAAGTTGTTTGAAAAATATACGTTATTAGATTTCAAAAATAACCAAATACAACATGTGTCATTGCATAAACAAGTAAAACTCATGCATCATACTTTACACTAAAATACTTGTTTTCATAAGCAACTCATAAGAGTGAAAAGTTTGTCCGTTTTAATAAGCATATTTGTCAAAAGATACAATATGTTTTCTCTCAATAATACAAAGTAAAACATTACAAGATCTATCAAGGCAAGTAACCTTTACTAGACTCTCTTTCTCAAGATTTACTATGGAGTATTCTTGAAACCAAAACATGTTAAAATATCAACTCAACAAACAAAGATGTCATCTATAAGGTTATGTAATACACCATCGAAACCAAACAACCTATAAATCTCAAACACGTAATTTAAATACCACACTTGCCTTTGTTAGGATGTTGGGTAAGACATGTCGTTTTCATTAACCAACTTTTAATATATTGATAGTTGAGTTATATTAGGATATGTTCTAGCGGAATTGGCCAATGTCATCTTTGGAAAACCTCGATGGGAAAGTATAGGAATTCCTATTCTTCTAATATGAGAATGGCTACTAGAGAACCTATTGCACTAGAAACTCAATTTGACCTAACGGTTGAATTGCTTCCGGAAAGAAGTTGGGTTTGTGGTAAACTCGTAAAATGGTCGTGTTTAGCCGTAATTGAGCACCGCTAGTAATAGTCTCATAGCCATTCTCTAAATTGAAAAATTTCCATTCCTACATTTGACAAAAGATGTTTTACATCGATGATCTTTGTCTCCCGTTAGGATTGGACTTTAAACAGATAAGCAATTAGGATTTTCCTTGACAAACCTAGGTTACTTGCATATATGGGCTTGATGTTGAATAACAACAACTTGTTCTTGTGAAACATGTTTAAATGTCTTGTATGCATCTCTTTACATGGCTTACATGTTATTTGTGCACCTAAACTATGTTGGACTAGGTATGCCTTTGATGATACCTCCTAGATGTCATATGGTCTTACATGCTAATATCCTTGATTGTTATGTGATGCATGTTTAAATGACTTATATGCTTAAATCTTTGATTCTTAGGTAACTAGGCTTATTCCTCCTAACACTAGATCATAATCTTCCTTTAGGGTGTCTAGTGTCACAATCCCACCTTATTACCAAAACCATTCCTTAATCATTTGATTACTCCTTATCTGGGAAAAACAGAAAACTGGAGAGACTCTGCACCTTACTGACGGCGGTCCCTTAGTGCATTGGCGGTCCCTTATCTTTAAAGGACCGTCCAATGATTTAAAGGACCGTCCCCAGTAAAAGGTGTCACGAACTGGTTCACTGTTTTTTCTATTCTGCAATACTTTGAACCATCCTACACCATGACTTATCAAAAACTTACAAAGAAACATTTTCCTCATCCTTTTCCTTTGGTACATCACAAACCCAAAATGAGTCTCCACTACCAAAAGTGTTAACACCACCTCCTAACTAAGAAATTCATTCCTTTCACACGAAGACTCAACCATGTAACCATTCCCTACACTCTACTAAATGTGTCATCCCAACTACAACTTAATCCATGAAGATCAAATCATCTTTCATGATACATAAACCTATGTTCACCCTTGTGTCGCTCTTTGATTCAAAGGGAAACGGTCCTATCCATACACTCATAAACCTATTTGTCTATGTCATCAATAGAAAAGTGAATTTCATTATGAAATGCGTCCTTTCCACTTTCTAGCAAGTGAAGAACACAAAGAAGATATCCAAGCTTCAAATGTTGTCGAGTCATCACCACCTCAATCATCAAGATCACTCATTGCCATCAACATATCCACCTCCAATGACAAATCCAAATCTCATACATCTTCATCGATCCTTCCACAATCATCTTCTCTTGATGAAATACCCAATAAAACTAGGATAGTATGTACCATCTTTGAATTCTCCCATCTTCCTAACTTTTTCATCCTCACTTGTAAGTGCAAACGTTCCTTTCATTACCTTCCTACACACATCTTCAACATAAGCCTAAATTTAACCTCCAAATTCAAATATGAAATCTCATATCTTCCTTATTGTACCACCAACTTCACACCATCCTTACCAAACTTTGGCTCATAACATCCTTTCCCAAGTCTCCACTTTAGAGAGTCATCTTCATATCATATCATCCTCACCCTATATCACCTAGACACTAGACACTTATCTTGGAAGAAGTTAGAAAATGGTGTTAATTAACTATTATATGTTTAGTTTCAATCCCTTTCATGACATGCTTTAGAATAATCATAATTGAGTCATGCATGTATTAATCTTCGATAATGTCATCCTATATATATCATTATTATTATATATGTGCACTTGTCTACTAACTTTGTTTTATAGCATTGCTTCATTGCTCGATTCTTTGGTAGCCAAAACTAGTTTTGAGCATACACCAAGGGGGAGCATTTGCAAGTGTTGGCGCATCTACATACTTTCTTGCTTGAAACTAACCCTTGATGTAGGTTAAGAAGGATGCAATGAGCTAGGGGGAGCTCATGGATATGCTAAAGTCAATAAGGATGCAATAAGCTAGGGGGAGCTCGGAAGTAGTTGGGTTAATGGTTCGGAGTTGGTTAAATCATGGCGGTAGGAGCAAGGCTTCACTAGGATGATGCATGCTCAATTCTTTAAATAATGAGGGTTGGGATAGTCTAATACATTCGAGGATCATCTCTCATTCCTTATGCTCAAGATTGTCCTCTCAAGTTATCTTCTCAAGTTGTTCTCTCAAGCTCAAGCTCTACCTCATCATTGGCGAAACCTTTTTGCTTCGACAAAAGGGGGAGAGAGGAAATGTAAACTAGTAACTTCTACACTTTACTATGAGTTACGGGTTACATATTTGTCATCATAAAAAAGGGGGAGATTGTTAGTGCAAACGTTACGACGTTTTATCTATACAATGTCTTCATATTTTAATGATAACAAACGGGTAACTTGTAATACATAACGTAAAGTGCACAAGTTACTCGTTCACACATCAACGTCTCTTGACATCACTTCAGGTATGTACAAACACACTTTACCAACTTTGTTAGGTGATCAAAGAAAATATTTTTGTCCTTAAACCTTACATTTTATAAATGTGACAAAACATTTTTTTACAAAAATAAACTAGACAAATTATTTTTGTATTTATAAAGAAATGTTTAATAAGAAAAATAAATTTGAAATTTGAATTTCAAATTGTCCAAACGTCCTTATTTCCCGCCCAAATCAGATAAAATTTCACCAGGTAACATTTCACCACTAAAGGACAAAAATTGTCGGGAAGGTCCCTTAAATAGGTAACGGTCCCTTATTGATAAGGGACCGTCCAAGGTTTAAGGGACCATCCCTGGTGTTAGGTCACCATATTGTAAACACAAGTATTGATTTGATAGAAACAAGATGAGAAATAGAGTTTGGTTGATTAGATCAAATGTGAAGAATAAAAGTGCAAGAGTTTCTTTATGATATTGAAATAACCAACAAGTTACATGATAACATATGAGTCCTATTTATAGGTGAAGAGTAGGGCAACATTCCTCTCTTCCCTATCTTCTCTTATTCGTGGGCTTCTAGGCCCATTGGACGTTTCTTGGACTCTAAATTCTCTAAATGATTACATGAATAACTTAGTTAAACTAGCAACCTATTACATGTACTGAAATAACCGAGACTTGATAAACGTTGATAAACTTAGGTCCTAACAATCTCCCCCTAAGGATCGGTTATGAAGGAGTGATATTCGTCACGGTCATTTGAGGTTGCTTGACGTCATTGTCTTTATCTTGAATTGTTGACTTTCATAGCTTTAGACGTCTTCAAAAATATGATTAGTAGAAATGATTCATCGTTCTTTGTTCTTTGTCATTGATGATGTGATAGTGATCACTTGATGTCGTAATCTGCCATTCGTCACTCTCTTAGACTCCAGTGGATTTGCGTCTTTCCGACATGCTCATACATCTTTGACGTTTGAAACTTTCATTCGTGTGAAGCTCTCTTTCCATACATGAAGTTTCTTTGTGTTGACGTAGAATTCTTCTTTAGACGGTGCTTTGCTTTAGATTGTTTATCTTTATTACATTGTAGATTATTTTGGCATGGAATCTATCTTTGACTTTTGTGTTGCTTCGATCTTTCATGAGAGCTTTCATAGTTGTTGAGATGAAAGTATGAGCATGTGGAAGCTGGTGTTCAAGATGGTTGTTGTACCTGCATTGAGACAGTTAGCAATAATACATCCGGTACTTACAGGTTCGGAATTAGAATTTGTCAACAGCATAGTGTGAAGACTCCTTCTAATCCTT
>LBNU01037880.1:34836-53892 GCA_014162995.1 Artemisia annua | reverse complement strand
CTCAAAGTGTTTATGAGTATAAAACTTTTTGTTAACACTTTGAGGTTTTGGATTTCTTATGAAAGACTCCCCCTTCACATATGCTTATGAATGTTTTCAAAAATTTGCATATGCGGGAAGAGTTAGCACTTTTGAATTGATCCACTCTTAATAGACATGTACCCGAGGGACACGTTTACGTTGCTTAGTTAAAGGGATACATTATCAGTTTTTAGGTGATAACTAGCCCTAATAACTAACTTGAAGTTGTTAACATTCCTAAAAGGAAGTTAGACCCGTCAAATTAAATGTCTAGAAAGAGTTTCTCGAAACGGTACTTTCTACTCGGATAAATCCTTTCGAATACTAACTTTTGTTGTTTCGTCAATTCGTGGGTCAATTCTGAGTCGAGCTCGCACAAGATAAGACTTTTCACATCATATTTTAATCACTTTTCTTCTTCTCCCCCTAAAAAATAGCATATCAAATGTTGTTTTTGTAAACGTTTTGATTAAAATATGCCTTTTTGAGTCTTATGAGGAGAAATCAACAAGACTTTAAGATTTAAGAACGATGTTTGAAATCAAGTACTCCCCCTCAACAAATGATTACTTATTGAGGTGTAATACTTGTCTTTTGAGCAGAATTGAAGAAATACTGAAAGGTTTGATAAATTCTACTCAAAAGTAAGAAGCTTTCGCTCCTTATATGAGGATTGTGGCACTGAAGCATACCACAGGGTCCTTTAAGTAAAAAGTGCGGGTTGTACACTGTTATGTGTGCACAAGCCGTAGCAATTACAAATCAATCCATATAAATGAAAATATTGAAATTTTGGTACCGGAAGAATGTAAGCTGAAGTTCATCATTCGGCTATGCATCAAAGTCTGTGAACTATGGATCGGGTCGTCTGAATGTCAAGACCGGAAATGAAGGACGAACACCAATGTAGCTTTCGAACCTTCTGATCTGTTGATGACGGTACAACCTCTCTTCAATGGTATGGACAAAGTTGCGTATCATTCTGCGTCCATTAGCTTTCCACCTTGTTTCTCGACCCTCTTTCAACCTCTTCTTCTCATCATCCAACCTTTCTGCCAAGCCATCACGAACTCTTTGAAGTGTCTCGTTACAAAACTTCGGAATTTCATCGAACCGCATAAGACGAAGTTTATTCTTCTTGTTGAGGTAGATGATTCCGAACGATGGTTGTTGCACGAGAGTATACTGTGATAGCTCTAGAATTCCTGGAAATATGAGCTGTGGTTTGGTGAGGTTGATGGTGTTCTGATAACTCTCCACGCCTAGTTGAAGATCTTCCACCCTTTCTTGAACTATAACCCGTCTGATGTAGAGTAGTAGAGACGCGATGAAGTTGTATTGAGTTTCCCTTGGGAAGTTAAGCATTTTTCCTTGAACCTTCTCCAAATACATGTCTTCGATGTCATTCAGGTTCAAATCTGGGAAGTCTGCTTCACAAAACTTGTACTTCTTCTCGTCCAGTCTCTTGACGACGATTTCTTTCAAGAACGTGTAGTTGAATCTTTTATCTTCCACGAGTTCCATGATTGCAACGATACGAAGCGGTTGCTTCACATTTTCACTTGACTTGAGATGTAATCTGTGGGTGTAGCCGAGTTTTCGTTTCTCAGGCCAATGTTGAATACCGAGAAGAGCGTCCCTGTTGTAAGTGACAACTGATTTGCTGAAAATTGGTGCAGTCTCTTCAATGTCTGGTAATTCGTATCTGGCAGCTGGAACGGAAATCGTCAGTGAAGATGCGTATCGTTCCTTGGAAGTTTCGTGAGCGTGTTGAAGGTATCTGAGGTCGTTGTTGAAGAAGTGTCGGTATGGAATCTTGGGTTTCTCAGGAAAGCCTAGAAGAGGCAATGGTTTTGTCCAGTCAGTGAAGTAGGGAGTTTTGTCTTTCTTTTCTGTGTCGATGTTGGATTCAGGGTTGAGCCAGTCGAACGTGCCAGAAAGTGCGCAGGCAATGTTCTCCATGTGGTATTCGAGTTCAACTTTATTCCCTGATCTCTTCTTCAGAAAGTCCATAGCTTCACGGTTGATCCTTTTCAGTTCAGCTTTGGTCAACCTTTCAACTTGAAGTTCCGTTATGATACTTTGAGTCATCTGCAAAGTATTTCCAGGCAGTGGTTCTTCGGCTTCAAGTGGTGGTTGTGCTTTGATCATCTCGGTCAGCCAATCAGATTGAGGAGCTTCTTCCACATCTAACCATGAGAAAGGAGTAGACTTCTTCTTCTTCTTCTTTGACTTTGTGGATTTCCTTTTCTCTTTGGTCTTTGTAGTTGATGATGGACCAGCTTGAAATTCGGGAATTTGTGATTCGGGGATTGATGATTCGGGTTCTTCCTGAATATCAGTTGGTTGAAGCATAAATGGCTCTTCTGACTGAGTTGGACCGGAGCCTGATGCAGGTGCATGTTGCTTTGATGGTGGAGTCTTGGAAGTCTTCTTTGGCTTATGAGAAGACGATGGTCCTTCTGATGTCTTTGATTTCTTGCTTTTGGGATCGGCATCAGGATCATCATCCTTCCTTTGTCTTTTGTGTTTGCCAGCGGCTTCCTTGCATGACTCTTTTGAGGCAATAGTTTGGAGTGCCTCAAACATTGTTGATTCTTCAGGAGTCTTGTCTTCCTTATTTCTGAGCTTAGCAGCTAACAGGGCTTGTAGTTGTTCGGTTGAAAGTTCAGTTGGTGATGGAGGAGCCCTGTCTGTGCGGAGGTAGAAAGGAGTAGACTGAAGCATGCGTTGAATGCTATGCTTGATCCTGGTATTCAACTCTGAACGAATTGGCTCAAGAAGTTCTGACACTGCTGGTTGAGCAATTGCAGCAAGATTTTTGTTAAGGTATTCGGCAGTGTATTCATTGATCATCTTGCTCATATCTGCTTGAAGTAGCTTTTGAACCAATCCCGTAGAGTCTTGGAGATCCTTGACTTGAGTATTCAAGGTTTTGACCTGTTTTGAGAGCTTTTGAACTTGGTCTTTAAGATCTCCATCTTGAGGTTGTGTCTCCTTCTTCTTTTGCCTAGCCTTAGCAACAGCTCGTTTGATCCTTTGGGATGCTGTCAAAGATGATTTGCTTCCCTTCTTCTTCCTGATTGATTTGTCTTTTGATGTTTTCTTTGTTGGTGGTGGAGATGAATGA
This sequence comes from Artemisia annua, assembly GCA_014162995.1. Taxonomy (NCBI): domain Eukaryota; kingdom Viridiplantae; phylum Streptophyta; class Magnoliopsida; order Asterales; family Asteraceae; genus Artemisia; species Artemisia annua. The sequence goes on along the minus strand of LBNU01037880.1, from coordinate 50,741 downwards.
TGTGATGATGATGAAGATGATTCATGGTCAAGTTCTGATGGAGGTGGTGAAGGATCCCTTGGAGGTGTGCCTGAGGGAATCGGAGGATCCTTTGAAGGTGACTGAGATTGTGTGTCGATGAATTGATCGGTGTCAAAGAATTCTTCGTCTTTTTCAGACTCTTCACTTGCTTTCTCTTTCAGCTCTTCTTCCCTTTGAACCTGATCAATGAACTCAGGTGTGATGAACTCAGTTTGCTCCTTCTCAGCATCATCCTCTGTAGCTTCCTTCATAATTATGTTCCCTTCTGGATCACGTTGTTCTGTTTCAGTCTGTGATGAAGGAGGAACTACAATGCTGCTTGAGCCACCCTCTTGTGCCTCTATGTTGGGCGGTCGTTGATGAGGCTGGGGATGTTGGAGATTGAGGAGTGCAGCTTCTCTTAGTTCTTTCAAGTGCTGCTTTTCTTCTGCTCTAGGATCGACAATAACGCTTTTTAGTTTGCGTTTGTCGACTACTGGTTCACCAACTGGTTCATTTCCTTCTTCATCATGTAAATCACCACTGGGTTCATTAATGGTGATCCCTATTTCTTTCCTTTGTTCCTTCTGAGAAGTTTCCTTGCTTATTTGTTTAGCAAGTTCGAGTCCAGGAAACTCCTCTTCATCATCCTGTGCTTTCGATCTTCTTTCAAAGTCTTCTTCGTCATCTGATTCAGAACCAAAATCAGATTCAGTTTCTGTTTCTGATGATGAAGCTGATGGTTCATCTTGAGGAATCTGCTTTGGATCAGCTTTCCTCTTTGGTCTGGTGGATGGTTTCGGTACAGTCTTAGATTGTTGAGAAGTTGTGGTACTGCTTGTACTTCCTGTCTTGCCACCTCTTCTGCTTCGGGTTTGAACAATGGAAGCTGGTTCTTCTTCTTCACCGGTGTGACCAACTTGCCCAAATTGAAAGGCTTTATCATAAATCTTAAAGTTTTGGGTCTTTCGAATCTCTTCATCCAGAAAGTGGTATGGGATTCTCATTCCTTTCGTCCTTGGAATGAACCTGATGGATTTGACGAAGGAGATCCTGAAGTCTTTGTTGTAGATGTCTTTGGGTTCTGTTCGATCATGCATCCTTTTGATGAAGTCAGGTGTTTTCTCACAGAAGTGTTCGATAAGCATCTTTGTGAACCTAACGAACGGAATCACGGTCCTGTCACGGTCAGTCTGAATGTGATGGATCATGTCGCTCATTATGGATCTGGCGAAGTCAATCGGTTTCATGCTCATCATTCCCCAAAACACTTACAGGTGCTCCAATCGTGGATGCTCGTGACCACTCTTTCTTCCAGCAATTGATCTGACTATCAACATGTAGAATGTTCTCCATGGTTGTGGCAGATATTTGACATTGAACTTTGATAGTCTGGTGAGTGATTGATTATCTGGAACATCGTATCCTAGATCAATGAAGTAATCCAGGATTTCAAGTTCGGTCAACATAGGATGAAACTCATTGGGTGTCGGTAACATAAGAACGGTTGGAAGAACATCAAGATCTACTATGTATTCTTGACGATCCAGCGTGACAGTGAAATAAATATCGTCCAAGTTAGCCCGAGCAGTGTACCAGAACTGATGAATGTAGAAGATTGGTACTGATGTAGACTTAGTGAGCATAGGTTTGCACGGATGAGCTAGCAGTATGTCCTTGACAATCTTGCATGTATCTTCTAGAATACTGAGTTTGTTGAAGTCAATGCGTGGATTGTTTTGGTCAATGATAACGTTGTAGTCTGCTGGGACAATTTCACCAAGTGCGAGTAGTGGTAGAGTTTGTTCTGGGACAGATTCATTGTGTTGAGCCATTGTGTTCTGAAAGTGTCATGTCATGAAATCAAACATCTAGATTTGTTAGTCATTAGTCCGAGTCCATGTTTGATATTCGAAGACATACAAGTTATATGATGCATTTATAGACCAGTTAATTAATATGTGATAAGTGACGGTATTATCAATTAAACATGTATATCATAAGACTTAGCAATCAATCATTTAAAGCACAAACGTTTAATGGTTACATGTCCAATAATACTACACAATCACAAATTAATAAACCTTATTACAACACAAACATCACACAAATTCATGAGGATTCATTCAATATACATGTTTTCGAAAAGTTACATAACATGAGAATTCTCAAAAATAAGTTAAGTATGATCTCGAAAATGTGACAAATGAAGTTCTCGATAACTATTACTTAGGAAGTTCTCGATAACTTTTGTACAAACATGATCTCGAAAATTTCTTTAAGAAAGATCTCGAAAACTTGATGACCAAAAGTTCTCGATAACTTTAGCAAAAGTTCTCGATAATACATTCCACATATTCTCGATAACCATGAAAGATCTCGAAAGTTTTGAAAGTTTTCGAAAATTATATGATCTCGATAATTTAAGAAGATCTCGAAAATCTTAGGATCTCGATAATTTTGTTGAGAGATTTCGAAAATTTTCAAAGATTTCTCGATAACTATTGTTAAGGAAAGATCTCTAAATTTTTTCGAAAGATCTCGATAAAATTATCAAGAAAAGATCTCGATAACTTTTTCTCGAAAAATTCTTATACAAGAATTTTCGAAATCTTTGTAGACATACGTTTTCGATGAAAAGATTGATCCTTGAATGAACACCTGATGAATTGAATATGTAACAACAGTTAGAAACACATCAATGTCACATATAAATGATCTTGAAAACTAACGAGCCCTAAGTTATCTAGAACATAATATACGAGAACTCATGTTGTAATATCAATGCAACACATCAATTAACACTCAAAAGAACACATTTAAACAGTTTAATTAGGCTCTAGCGAACAACAATGAAAACGCCCAAATCAAGCATAAACCCTAACTTTCTAAAATCATGCTAACGAGACAAATAATGCAATTAACGTGCATAAACATGATGCAAACATATCCCATCAACAAACTCAAACACAATAACACTCAATCAATAAAACCCAATTCGTACCAAAACCCTAAGTTTCGAAATCCATCTAAACATGAATGTTGTAATGATTAAACGTTTCTAGCATGAATAGAAAACTTGTAACATCAAAAGCCCTATGAAACATTAAGCAAAAATCACGTAAATCATGTTCATATGAATTAGCGTAACCCTAGATTTCGAAAACACAATTGTGAAAAATCTAGCCGTTAAAACCTTAATTCGTTAAAAACCATGTTTTAGAATAGGCCAAAGATTATAGAAACACTTACGGTTTGAAGATTTTGAGCACGGATTCGTGGTTTGATTTTGGCCGTATGATAAGAAAGAGGTGTGTTTGTTTTGTGTTTTTGTGAAAAATGAAAAAACGGGGGGTGATTGTTTTGTTTATGTTTTTGAAAGTTTTTTATTTTGGCAAAAATGGTCCCTAGACTTCATGACAAACATTCATAAGGTCCAAGGTTTTAACATTTAACGGTTTAATGCATGCACCGTTAACAACAAAGACATATGATGCTAAAAGGAAATTAAAAAGGTAAAAGAAATGATACGAGGGATAACCTGTGACGTTCCACCATTATAACAAGATAACATCGTAACTTTTTTAAATATGCAAGTACACATGTTTGCACAAGATTTTTGAATTTTGAAGAACATTTTCTCCCCCTCAACACTTGGTATGAAAATTAAGAACTTTTTGATATATCAAAGTGTTGATGAAGATAGTGTACATGCATTTTGAAAAACGAAAGAAAATAAAATAAAATAACAATAAAAAAAATAAAATCTTTTTGGTATTTTTGAAGATATTTTGATTTTGTATTTTTGTTTTTGTTAAATATATACAAAAAATTGTTTTGGTATTTGACTCAGTTAATTGTTTTCAAGAAAAGATTTTAGATCATCTGGAGTCAAACACCTCATACCAATCTGGTGGACCAGTTCAGCGAACCTTGAGGGAGCTAAAGGTTTTGTGAACAAATCTGCCAGTTGGTATTCAGTACCCACAAAATATAACTCTATTGTACCCTTTTCAACATGCTCCTTGATGAAGTGATAACGGAGATCAATGTACTTAGACTTTGAATGCAGAACCGTGTTGCACGAGATTGCTATCGCACTTTTCGAGTCGTAATACATTGGAATCTTGTTGAATAAGTAACCATAGTCCATTAGCTGTGTACGCATCCAAATGACTTATGCACAACAGGCAGACATGGCAACGTATTCAGCTTCTATTGACGAAAGTGAGGTGCAATCCTGCTTCTTTGATTGCCAAGACACGAGTTTGTCTCCAAGAAACTGCAAACCACCAGAAGTACTTTTGCGTGTATCCATACACCCTGCATGATCAGCGTCTAAAAAATCTATTAGTTCAAAACCAGAATCCTTCGGATACCAGATCCCCGAGTGAATGGTTCCCTTTACGTATCGAAGGATTTTCTTAGCCTCATTGAGGTGACGTTTAGTAGGACTGGACTGATAGCGAGAGCACATAAATACAACAAATACAATATCCGGTCTACTAGCGGTTAGGTACATGAGTGACCCAATAATACTACGGTATTTTGTAGGGTCAACTGGTTTCCCATTTGGATCCGCATCTAACTTAGTTGTGTTGGACATAGGAGTATTGTATGTATCACAATTGGTCATTCCATGTTTCTTAATTATCTCAAGAGCATATTTGGACTGATTTAGGAAAATTCCACGGGGTGACTGATGAACTTGTAGTCCTAAGAAGAATGTAAGTTCACCCATCATTGACATTTCAAAATTTTGTTTCATTAATCTGGCAAAAGCGTTTGAGTACTTTTTGTTTGTAGAACCAAAAATAATGTCATCGACATATATTTGCACAATTAAAACATCTTCCCCGTGTTTTTGAATAAAAAAAGTTGGATCTAGTAAGCCTTTAGTGAAGGAATTAGCAAGCAAGAAAGCAGTAAGTTTATCATACCACGCCCTGGGGGCTTGTTTGAGACCATAGAGAGCCTTCTTAAGTCGATAGACATGATTTGGGTACTCTGGGTCGATAAATCCCTCTGGCTGACTAACGTATACCTCCTCACGTAATTGACCGTTCCGAAATGCAGTTTTCACATCCATTTGATAAACGACCATGTTTTTGTGAGCAACGTATGCTAAAAATATTCGAACAGCTTCAAGTCTAGCCACTGGTGCGAAAGATTCCTCAAAGTCAATTCCTTCCTCCTGAGTATATCCTTTAGTTACCAAACGTGATTTGTTATGAATAACGTTGCCTTCTGTGTCCAACTTGCTTTTCCAAATCCATTTTAGCCCAATGACATAAACCCCATCCGGTCGTTCAACTAATTCCCAAACTTCAAGACGTTTGAATTGGTTGAATTCCTCTTTCATTGATTCAATCCAGTTGTCGTAAGTGAGAGCTTGTTTGATGTTTTTAGGTTCTTCATGACAAACGGTTAGGGCATAAATGCAATGTTCGGCATCAGAGTGAAGTTTCTGTCTAGTCATAACTGGAGCTGTTGGATGACCAATAATGTTGACAATTGGATGGTCACAAGTCCAATGATGTGTTGAAGGGTGAGGGTTATGAAACTGCTGCATATTAGTTGGTTCCAAGTTGCGTGTTGATGACTCAGCAATATCTGACAGGTTCGGAGTCGGAGCAAACGGATTGAAGAACGCATTTGGATCATAATTTGCAGGTTCGGGTACTTGTGGTTGGTTCAGATCTTCAGTTGGGTTGTCGGTGTTGGAAGCGGTTTGTTCTTCTGTTGTTGTTGACTCAGTCGGGGGTGCATCGGGTGTTACTATTGTTGTTGTAGTAACCGTTGTATCAGGTACTTGAATATTATCAGGTTGAGCAGCGGAACTAGTGGATACATCTGGTGCACGTGTCTCAAAAGAATCATCGAACAAAGGAGAAAACAATGTTTCCAATTCTCGACGAGTTAGTGACAACGGTTCAGCTGAAGAATCTGGAAAGTTTAGACGGTTGGTTGCAGGTCCTAAGCTGTTTTGCTCAGAAGCCATTTCTGTGAGCTCATCGAAATTAGCATGAATAGTCTCCTGAATCTCTCTAGTACAACGGTTGTAGATTTGAAATCCTTTTGAGTTTTCACAATATCCAATGAAGATACCGACGTCAGCCTTTGCTTTAAGTTTTCCAAGATCATCACGATCATTATTTGGATAGCATAGAGAACCAAATACATGAAAGTGTTGTATGTTAGGCTTTCGTTTGTGAACAATTTCATACGGTGTGACTTTGTGACGTTTATTGATCATACAACGATTTTGGGTGTAACATGCGGTAGAGACGGCTTCTGCCCAAAGATAATCTGGTAATTGAGCATTTATGAGCATCGTTCGTGCGGCTTCCACTAACGTTCTGTTGCGTCTTTCGACCACTCCATTTTGTTCGAGAGTCCGTGCAATTGATGTTTGATGTTCAATTCTAACTTTCTCAAAGTAAGCACGAAGAGTTTGATTCTTGAATTCAGTTCCATTGTCTGTTCTTACTATTCTGACTGTGTTGTGAAGTTGAACCTGAATTTTTGTGAGAAAGGTGATTATCATTGATGGAGCTTGATCTTTGCTTCGAAGAAAGTAGACTCAAGTCCATTTGGAGAAGTCATCGACTATCACTAGAATGTATCGTTTCCCATTGATCGTTTGTACTTGCATTCGGCCACATAAATCCATATGAAGAAGTTGAAGAACATGATCGGTACTTGGTTCTGGTTTAGAACTAAGATGTGCACGTTTGCTCATTCCTTGTTCACAAGCGGGACATAAGTGATCTTTTGCATATCTGAACCTTGGGAGACCGTCAACTAGTTTATGGTGAGCAAGATCAGTCATAGTTTTGAAGTTGAGATATGACATGCGTTTGTGCCATAACCAGGATTTTGTCGATTCAGCCTTTGAAAGTAGACAAATGGGAGAGGAAGCGGTCATGTCGGACATTGAAATTGTATAAAGACTGTTTCCACGTGTGCCGGACATGAGATCATTTCCTTGTAGATCACGAACAAAGCATGTTTTCTCCCTGAATGCAACTTCCAAATCACCATCACAAAATTGACCGACTGAAAATAGATTGTGACCAAGGCCTTCAACATAATAAACACGACTAATTTCGATATTCCCACTGACATAGTCCCCATATCCCATAATTGCAGCGAAATGATCATTCCCGAATCTGACAGTACCAATGAACTTTGAGACAAAGTTTCTTAACAGTTTGAGATTGCCTGTCATGTGTCGGGAGCATCCGCTATCAACAATCCAGAGAACAATTTGCACCACCTGCATCACATGAAAGAGACGACGATGGTACAATGGTAAGGGTGGAACCCGAAGAAGTTGTGGGTTCCGTTGGGTTAGAAGCACACATATTAACAATTTTAGGAATCCATTTAAAGTTATGTGTTCTTTGTAACCAACGTTGCCAATTCCAACTAGATTTAGCCTTTTTCTTAGTGAATTCGCTAAGTGATGGCATGTTCCTAGGGTTATTGTTCGCAACTAGTGGGTGGACTACATCATTCTTAGAAACTACACAAGGCATAAGTCCTAGCACAGATTTTGAAAGATTAGTGGGCCTAGATTTCCTGCCTGATGTACGTTTCTTAAAACGAGATAAAAGAGAATTCGCAACACATTTAGAATGATCACCAGATAACATACTCTTACGACAAAACACACATGAAGCATTAACATTCAAAGCATTTAAAGGTTCATCATTCGTTACACAACGATTAGGATTACAATTTGCCAAATCAGAATCTAAATCTAGTGCAAGATGAGTATTATTCAAAGTCCTAGGGTGTTCTTCTACTTCAGAGGCTTCTAGTGTCTCTCTTCTACGTTGCAAAATCCTATTCTTCCTTTTCATACGTTTACGCTTGGATCTGCTAACGCTAGGAGTGGCAACTATTCCTGTAGAAGTGGAAGGATCCATATTAGACTTATGAGTGTGTTGTTCTACATTGGTTATGTCTAATGAGTACATTCCTGGTGCAACTACTTTAGTGTTGACAGATTTTCCTTTTTCAAGTTCACGTATTTTCTCTTTCAACTCAATGATAATGTGCTTTTTATCTTGAATTTCACTTTCGAGCTTTCTGTTTGAATAGAGATAGTTATCTCGACTCTTTTGCCAATAGTCTGTAACTTCTTGCAATTCTGCAATTTCCTTTTCATATTTTGAAATTTGACTTTTTAATTCCTCATTTTCTTTTTGAAAGGATGTGGAAGTGTTAAGACTTTGCATTTTTAGTTCGAAATCAAGACTTTGGTTTTGACACCATTCAAGCTTTTTGTTGAGTTGAAAAATCTCATTAGAAAGTTTGTTTTGCACATCATCATTGTGTTGTCGGAGATTCATGTTTTCATCTTTTAATGTCTCAATTTGTTTAGACAACAACTCATTATCATCACAGTGATCATCAACAAGCATAGAAGTACCAGATTCATAAAGAGAATTCATAATCACAGAAATTATATCAGCACTAAGAACATGTTCGAAGAGTCGATCAACTTCTTTTTCTAAAAATTGATTTCGACGTTTTTGGTTTAAAATCGCTTGTTCAGTTTCTTGAAACACATTCATCATAGATGAGACCTCTTTTTGAAGGTCCTGTTCCCAGCGGTTAGTACATAGACGCAAATGTCGAGCAATAGGTAAAAACTATTTTTGAAACACTTCTCTTTTTTCTCTCTCTCATGAGGAGTAGTAATAGTGAAAACCGTTATTTGAGAGTTGCGTTCTATGGCTTCATCTAATCGTTCAATATCTTCCTTGAACGTGTCAAAATACTGAAGTACACGACAACGAGTAGGAAGAGGTTGAAGTTTATTATCGTTTGGTAAAGAACCGTTTATTTGCACCATTGGTTTAACAGGAGCTACATAAGAAGTAACTTCTTGAGGTTTGATAATGTACCATGGTTGTTCAGATTTCTCTTTTTGCGATGTAAAAATATCAGTTATTGGAGGCATTTTAGAGTAATCAAAAGGCATATTGTATTTAACGTTTTCCATTTTTGATCGACTCTCTTCTTCAATTTCATTTTCCTCTTCACAATCATATACAACAGTACGAACAACAGTATCATCAAAGAGATGATCTGCACTATATAACTTTGGAATCTCATTGAGTGCTACACGTAAAAAACATGGTGATTCACTTCCAATTGCAAAGCCGTGACCATTGTTTGTTCGTTTTACTGAAAACTTTTGAATTGTTGTCACTGAATTACCAGTTTTATATACAACATGTTGAAATTCTTTAAGCTTATGTTCCAATTCAACAATCTCATCTACGTATGACTTAACTTTTTCTCTGGTTTTGCGTTTATGTTCCGTGAACTCAGCTTGACAATTTGACAACTCAGTTTTAGTTTGTAAAATGACTGCATCAAGTTGTGCAATTTGTAGTTTGTGTTCAAATGCTTGTGTTTCCAGTTCAGAAGCTAAGTTATTTTTAGACTCCATAATTTTAGCAATTTGATGTTCTAACTCTTTTTCGTGAAGAGAAGATTTTTGAAAAGCAGCTTCAAAGCCTTTTTCCCGTTGAACCAGTTTTTCCGCGTTTGCCAGTTGAAATTTATAGCATTCAATATCCCTAGTTAATAATGCATTTCTCTCTTTCAATCTAGCATTAAGCTCTTGACATTTAATATTTTGAGATTGACTAGTCATTAGAAGGGACTGAAGTTCTGAATCTGGACCAGACGAAGGATCAAGATGTTCAACATGATCATTGTTATCATTGACAGTTTCATTATCCGAATCATCAAATGTGACAACCGGGTTAATTTGATAATCATCAAATATAACTTTTGTGTGCATTTGAGTATTCGTGTGTGTAGATAACAATGACTCATTTTGAACGCCTTGTTCCTTGTTAGATGCAGATGCAGATGGGGATGCAATTTCATGTATGAGGCATGAGTTAAGAAGTTACCTGAGAAAGTCCATCGGTGTCATAAACTGGGCCTGAGTCACTTATGTGGAGTTCATGCATGTTGGCCATCAGCATAACAGCAGCTTCCAGATCTTCCATGTCATCATCGGAATGTGCATTAGCCATGAAGCTGTTGTCGTTGGCATTCGTATTGCTGCGGGCTTCATCTTTAAGAGCAAGGAGTAATGCCTGCTTGTGATACTTACTGCCTTGAGTTCTTGGTGATGGACATGCAGTTGCCAAGTGACCTATTCCATTGCAGTTATAACATCTGATGACTGTGTTCCCTGATTCAGTATTCCCTGTATCAACAATTTCTGCCACCATTGTTCCTGAATCCTCCATTGTTGTTAAACCGTTGTCCAGAATTGGAGTTACCCATATAACCACCCGATCCAAATCTACCACTGTTACCATTCTGAATTTCAACGCCACCATCGTGAATGACAGCTTGATTCCTTGTGTTTGAAGATGTACGAAGACGATTGTTGGACTTGTTTGAGAATTTGCTGAAAGCTCGAGCAATGAGTGCAATTCCTTGGTTGAGACTGTTAAAGTCCTCATCATCATCGTCATCATTAGCAGTATGTTGTGAAGACAAGGTGTCATTGTTGTCATATGAGGCAAATTGATTTGCAGGAGGGTGCATTATGGAATCATAAGATGAATACTGAGATGGGTTGTTGAGATAAGCCTGTTCTGGATGATAAACATTGTGTTGTAATGGTGGAGACGGAACTTGTGATTGAGCAACAAGCGCCAAAGAGTTTGTAGGTGGGGGCTGTGAGTAATTTCCTCTGAGAGCGCGATCATTGTCTACTTCATGTTGATGATGTTTCAGATAGTCATATAACAAACCATATGGTGTTTCATGAAGGTTCTTCACTTGTCGAACAAATGTCACATACTTCTGCCAATCAGGACCGAGACATCCTAAGAACTTCGTGTATATAGCAATCTTTGGTAAGATGATATTGTGTCTGTCGAGGTCATTAATGATGTTCGTGAAGCGGTGATAGTATGACTCAAGTGATTCCATTGGCTCAATCATGAAATGTGTGTATTCCATGTAAAGTTTTGACTCCATGTCCTCCTGATTCAATTGAGTTCCTTCCATTAGGAGATGAACATGTTCCCACATAGCCTTAACTGTTTTCTGAGCATCAACACTGCGAAAGATCGGATTGGGTATGCCTTGAAGAATGTAAATCATAGCATATTCATCTGCTTCTTTGTGAAGTATTTGTTCAGCAGTAAGTTGAGCATCAGTAAGAGGTCTGTGTGAATCTGGTATGGGTGGATCAGCATTAGGATTACCAGGGACAAAGTTAGTCGGTGTTACAAATGGACCTTCAGTGATAACTTGTCTCATGTATTTACCGGGTGTGAGCAAAGGTGGTGTGTCAAGTGAACCTGCTTCATGTCTTGATTTTTGAGTAGTGATGCCTTCACACATTTGGTCAAACCAATGAGTTTGTTTCGACGGTTGAGTAATTTGTTGCATTAGAAATGGTGGAGGTTGAGGCAGTTGTTGATGTTGATGCATCATGACATGTTGTTGAGAGACCATTTGATGATATGGATATGATTGTTGAGGTTGTTGTTGTTGATATTGTTGTTGTTGTTGATGAAACAATTGTGTTTGATGATAGGGTTGCTGATGATGAAAGTTGTAGTATGCTGGTTGAGACATGATGAAAGACTTGTGTATAAATGGATCTTGTAGAAGGTATAAGTGTTATGTCAATCCTCGAAAACTTTCCCAAGTGTGTTCTCGAAACTTAGTATGTTGAATATCTCGAAAAAACAGTCAAAGTCCAAAGATCTCGAAAAATGTCAAAGTTCTCGAAAAATTTTAATGTTTCTCGAAAATGTCCAATTATCGAGAAATTTTGAAAAAATTTTCAAAAACTTCAAGTTTATAGAAATAAGCAAAGTTCTCGAAAAAATTAGAAAGGATTTCGAAAATTTCCAAAGATCTCGAAAACAGAGAGATTTCGAAAAGTTTGAAAAGATCTCGAAAGTTTTCAATTTTTTTTGAAAAAATTTACCAAAATTATCGAGATTATACAAACTCGATAATATCCAACGAGTCGAAGTGTTTTCTTTCTTATACAAGAGAGAAAAGCACTGAGTAAGCAACGGAAACACCTTAGGAGCAATAACCAAAGATCTCGATAGAATGGGGTTAAAATTTCTCGAAAACAAGTACAACGAGGGCAGATTTTTGTTTTTGTAAAAAGCGAGCCAAAAACACGTTTTTAATCCAAGATTCTTGTACAACTAACCTTAAAATGATTAAATCTTAAAGAAAGTTGCAAACTTGAACCACTTTTCAAAATTTTGAAAAATCTTGAAAAGTTGTACAAGTTGTACGAATCAAAAAATTTTGAGACTTTGTTGGTTGTTTGAGTTTGTAGCACAAGTTTTTGATGAAAAAGATGTGATATAAACACGAAACAAACAAGAAAGTAGCAAGATTTTGCAAAAAATAACGATTAAAACACTAGATTTGGTTCGTTGGAAACAAAAAACAAAGTTTACACCTTCTTCTAGCGATTGATACCACTTGTTAGGTCACCATATTGTAAACACAAGTATTGATTTGATAGAAATAAGATGAGAAATAGAGTTTGGTTGATTAGATCAAATGTGAAGAATAAAAGTGCAAGAGTTTCTTTATGATATTGAAATAACCAACAAGTTACATGATAACATATGAGTCCTATTTATAGGTGAAGAGTAGGGCAACACTCCTCTCTTCCCTATCTTCTCTTATTCGTGGGCTTCTAGGCCCATTGGACGTTTCTTGGACTCTAAATGATTACATGAATAACTTAGATAAACTAGCAACCTATTACATGTACTGAAATAACCGAGACTTGATAAACATTGATAAACTTAGGTCCTAACACCTGGCTTCTCGTGTTGGCTATAAATACTAACCCATTTTCATCATAAAAACTAATCCTCTTTGCACAAAAATTTCCTGGTCTTTCCTTTTCATTCTTTGATCAATATAACTCTTTGGTATGTGTTTATAAGTGATCCCGTCATCCACTACATCATGTGCAAGAGTAGAACACTCGAAGTCGTCAAGAATCGAAGTGTTATTGAGTCCACACACCAACATAACTAGTGTTATGATTTTCTTTTTCCTCTACCTCATGGGTAGGAGAAGAACTCTCGACATAGATAAAGATTCAAGATGTTATAGGTGTCCACACACAAACGTAACAAGTGTTACGGTGATAGGTTCTGTAAATATTGTCAATGTTTCCGACTTGTGTGTGAGTTGAGGATGGGGTTATTTGTGTAAACTTGGATGGTGATGTAGATCCAAAAAGTCTTGTGATGTGAGTGTGATGTGTCGTTGCGGTTTAGCAGTTTAATGCCTACTCAAGTTTTACATTTATATTTAGCCGACTTATCAATAACACACACACTTAACGAGCAGTGTACCCGGTCAGTTTGCATATAATGGTAAGCAGAGTGTCGATCACTAAGAGTGGAACGTATTATCTAATTATCCTAATCAGTATTTTAATATCTAAGTTTGCTTTACAGTCTAATCTAATGATAGGGGGTTCAGCCTTATAGACTGCCACGGTTTGGTTATCTAATTAAACAGTAAATACTAATGAGAACAAATCAGCAAATAGCATACACGTACACAGATAGATAGTAGAGACAATAAGAAGGCCTGTCCTGATAATTAAGATAGCTTGTCACTTGTTTTATTGCTAGTTTTATATGAAGTGTATAAAATTAATCCGTACTCGTTGGCTATTATATCGGCGAGTAAACCCTTAATGATTACTTATGAATATCCTACTCATCCAAAGACATCGGAGTGAGTAGGCGAGGAAGGAGTATGGCGGCTCAGCAGTGCTCAGCTAGACACAGAGGTAATCAATGCACTAATATAAGGAAACCAAAGACATCAAACATATAAACTTTAATCGATGGGAAAGCAATTTTAAGGCGGGCATTTGATTATTGCGTACTCACAAACTACCGGCCATCAATCCTGATGGATTCAAAGCTTACTATTACAATAAAACAAAACTACTTAATGAATTAAATACATGCAGGACCTTCTTACAGCTCTAAGATCTTCGTTTGGGGTGTGTCTTGTGTTGTTTGTTCGTCTAAATTCGTCTCCTTAGGGTTATGGTGCACACAAAATTCGTCAAGGTCTTTGGGTATTTATAGTTTCTGTCTGAGGGTTCGATGCGGCGCATGTAATGATGAGATGCGGCGCATTGACTTAACTTCGCGTGGGGTCCAAGCTTATTATATTCTGGAATATTCGTACACCGCCTTTAGATGTGGCGTAACTTGAATCTTTATGCGGCGCATGTCCTTCAGTTGTCTTGGATTGTTTCTGGTGAAGTCTTGATAGTGATACGCCGTATGTTAATTGTGTGATGCGGCGTATCTGGAGTATAACGAGCTCGATCTTCTTATTTGACAGAGTTTCATATGCGGCGCATGGTAGAATTCCATGTGGCGCATTCTTCAAAGTCAGGCAATGGTCTTCGAATTCATCTAAGTATGATATTGCGGTGTATCTGTTGAGTGAGATACGGCGCATCTTCTGGGTTTCAGTATACTTTTGACATCTTGTTCGTTTTGCTCCGTAATTAGTCCAAAATTGCCCAGTTTCACCTTTTACCTGTTTTTACCTGAGAATCACTAAAGTAAACATTAAAGCATCGATTCTCATACATAATAAGGTAAAAAAAAAGTCAAATAAATAGGATAAATGATGCTAATAAAATGTACTTATTTGAGTTCATCAAATATCCCCCCACTTGAACTTTACTTGTCCCTAAGTAAACCTTAAATTTAATCTTATGAAAATGTATCCTAAAAGATATTAGGATTTATTTTTAATGGTTAAGCATGTATTCGTTTTATCATAATCACACAACCAACCACTTAACGAAGTAGAAACAAAATAATTTTCTTTTAATACAAAACAATTCTAAATTGTTTAGTTGCTAGTTGTGACGAATATTCTATCATAAGCTTGACAAGTATACGCATCTGCCCCACTAAAGCCAAGGAGGAACAAGTCTAAAGCGGTAAAATGGGTTAGTAGGTTAAGGGTTGATCATTCTTTTCAATCTCTATCGATCTCATATTCTAGAAAAGGCGACAAAATCACGAATACATGATCGAATCCACGACCACGATACTCGCAATTGCTCAATTCCTTAACTCGAATAAGCTAAAGATAGGACCAAGTAATCTTCACCAATAATATTATATCAAAAAGGCGACAAAATCAAAAATACATAGCCGAATCCACGACTACGATACTTAAGATTGCTCATGTAACTCAATAATATTTGACTCATGTAACTCATGCTTTAGGTAGACACGAATTATACTCAATAAAATCTTAAACAAAGAATAACCTTAGTTGGCGTTCCCGTAACGGCCAACTCCCTTTCAATCATAAATATAATATACAACAACAAATAATGGTGATATCCCCACTTTTACAAAACTTTACATAAGTTGGTTAAAAACAAACTTCCAACTTTTTCTTCTTTCTTTTTCTTTTCTATTTTTTTTTCGATTTTTTTTTGCTTTTGTATAATTTCACAACTTTTCTATCACGATTTTTTCGGATAATTTTTCCATACTTTTCATAACTTTCAGAAATAACTGTAATAGTGAAAGTAGTAAACACACGAAAAATAAACTAAAAATATACAATATGTACTTTCACTCAAATTGCATTGTGCAATTTCCCGACCTAACCAAAGATAATGAATTACGCACGCGAACGCAGGTATTGTAAGGAAACACACTTTGCCTAAAGTAACTAACCACGGATTTCAATCTACAGGGTAGGCTAACGTGTAAGGGTGTAACGAAACATTTTAACAATGGTGTAAGAAACGAAAGGAATGGCTCTGAGGGTTTTTCTAGGGGTATCTTACTCTAAAA
>LBNU01037880.1:0-29530 GCA_014162995.1 Artemisia annua | reverse complement strand
GGATGATTGTTTCATCGATGTTAGGCTCAAGAAAACTGGCCAACCTCCTTTATGGTAACGTGCTTGAACGTCTTGGGAAACATGTAGTCGAGGCATACTAGGCTATTAAGGTAGTATTTAACGCATGATCCACTGTTTACAACCCCTATGGTTGTGCCGTGCATGGCATAGGGCGAGATAAGAGCTCATAGAATTGGATAGATATGTATGCCACTCCATGAGTTATTAGGAATACACCCTTCATCCACACAAGTAACATACATATCAATTAACCGGTAAAAGATAGTTAGGGAGTAATGAAATCTAAGTAAACACAATTTTCTCCATATTGTTTTCACAACCACAATAGCTTAGATATTTATTTATTTTAATTTGCATAAGTAGTAAACTTGGGTTAGTTGATTAACAACTAATTCCGCCCTTCTTCCAAAACCGAGATTTTAATTGCTTTCATAAAAATATAAATATACAAAAAGAATCTTCCCTCCACCTTTAGACCTATTAGAGTAGCTTTTCTATCCTAACGAACACTATTCCCTGTGAGAGAACGATCAATCCCCCGTACTTACCACTATCCTATACTACATCGGTCAGGTACACTGCCTGGTGGGGTTGTAAGCCTCTTGAGATCCCTCGAGAGGTAAAACCTGTTGTAAGGTTACAAAACCACGCATCACATGCTAAATTTTTTTAAATTATGATATATTAAGCGCATTTTGAGCATATTTTGAAAAAGTTTGGACAAGTAAGTGTTCTAATTCTCCATCCCCCCACTTAAGTTAAACAACGACCTCGTTGTTTGTTTTAAAGGACTAAAAACTGGAAAATAAAAGAATTAGAACAGAAAAACTTCCCTGATATTTGCTCGGAATGATCCTCCATTATGCGTTTGCGAGCAAAGATCAACTTTCTTGTGGATTAGAATGTTAAAGCTTCATGAATGAGGTATCCACAAAAAATGCAGGAATCTATAATACCACCTAGACTTTTACATACCTGAGTTAAGAAGGATCAACTTGCATAATACATTAATAGTTAGTGAAAATAAAAACCTAAAAAAAATAAAATTAAAAATCATCAGGTCAGTCGATACGCCGCATCCTATGGAAGAAGATGCGCCGTATCGAGCCTGGAATTAATACGAATCAGAATAAAAGATGCGTCGTATCCTTAAACAGGAATGCGCCGCATTAAATAATCTGACAGAATGTTTTAAAGAAAAATAAAAATGCAGAAAAATAAAATAAGATATGACCAGTGCAGATGATACACCGCATTCCATAGTGGAGATGCGCTGCATCTTCTGCAGGTCTGACAGACTCGACACAAAACAGAAAAACAGATAAAAATTTCCGGGTTGTCTCCCGGTCAGCACTTGTCTTTATTCCAGAGTCTTCAAGTTAGACTCACGTTCAGCTCCTAATTTATTCTTGCAACGTGCCATCCTTCTTCCTTCATACGAAAGATGTTACCATAAACCTCCGCAACGTTCTCTTCGGATCGAGTAAGCTCGTTAGATTCGGCAACCTTGATAGCAGCATATTCTTCCATCGGTCCAAAGGAATACTTAATCACTTCGAATCTTTCAGTAGTGAAGGTTGGAGGTTTCTGATATGGTATACCGAGAAGTTGACATTTCTTTTTCTTGAATGACTCAATATCGTCGTTGACAAAGCTAGATTCTTGATTGCAACTAAGGTAATCTTCAAGTTCGTCTGTTAGTTCTTCATGAATTTCTTTATTTGGTTCAGGAAGATTTCCCATAACATCTTCAATAGAATGGTAACTCTCCTCACTATTTGATTCATACTCTCCTTGAATTATGTCCCATTCCTTCTGGAGTTTCCATTGTAACCTTCGGTCAAGCTTTGTATAATCATTAAATTTTCTGTGTACCCATTCCAAAAATGTCATGTCTATAGGGTCGCGAAATTCCTTAAGTCCTTCGATTCTTGCCTTTTCTTGTAAGGATTCGTTTTTCCTTTCACCATCTCCAATCAAGTCATACCAACTGTAATCTACAAAACTGATATCATCTCCGTTTTGTTTCATCCCGATTATATTGCCACCATTACAGATTCCGTCATTCCTCCAATCACAGCTTGGCCACTGACAAGTTTCGTCCTTGAAGCGAATGGGCTCACAGCTATGCACTAGTTCATCGTGAAATACTGATTTATTAGAGACCCATGGAATTTGATCATTCCATTCATATAACCAAGTATTCTTGAATGCATCAAAAGTTTTGAATCCAGGTAAGTCCCCGGTGAGCACATCAGTATCGACTTTTAACTAATAGTTAAATTCGTTAAATTCCTTGCATAGAGGGGTTTCATAATCAAACAAGTTTGCTTCAATTCTAAACAATTCACCTTCTTCGTTGTCAGATTCCTCCTCGTCATTCCCTGTTCTTCAGTAATTCCAGAGTTCGTTCTTCAGAGACGAATTCATCTTCTCAGGGAAAAGAAATTTAGATTCTAGCCAATAGGTGAACGCATGGCTAAAATTCTCCAAATATTTTATTTTAAGTTCAACCCAATTGTCAACAGGTTTGTCGAGCTCGAAGTCTAGCCAATGCATTGCTTCTCCTGTAAGTGTATTTGGAAAGATTCGGAGCATGAATTGATTGTAGGTCATGCTCTTAGTTTTGTAGAGCTTAGCAATTTTTAGAATCCTTTCAATGTGTTTATCGGCGTCTTCATTTCGGAATCCTTGAAAGGTATTGTCATGTAACAACTTGAGAAATTCCCCATTTACACCAAACTTGCGGTTCCCTTCGTATCATTGTTTGGCAATCTTGGTGCTATTGTTAGATGGCGCAATATCTCTGGTTGACAGCATTGTTGCTTCAGGTTCTTTCTGAGATCAGTACAAAAAACTATCAGTAGGATTTGTTCAAGAAAGCATATCGTTAGGAAACTAATAATGAAAATGGAATATGAAAAATAAAAGTTGCCGATATCTGCAGACCATGCGCCATATCCTTGAAAAAGGATATGCCGTATCTTATTACGTTAAAATTCAATCAGACTTTTATTTTTGAAAATAGATACGCCGCTTTTAAATTAGAATGCGCCGTACCTGTCAGTTATCAAAAATCAATTATATTTATAAAAATCAAATGTGTCGTATTAGCAGAAGCTAATGCGCCGTATTTTCTTTACGATTCAAAATACAATATTTTTGATTTAGTAGATGCGCCGTATCGATAAAAATCGATGTGTCGCTTCTGTTTAATAATTCGAAAACTGTTTTTAATTTTAAATATTAAATATGCCGTATCTTTTAAAACAGATGCGTCGTATGGTGTTAGAGTTTCTAAAAATTCTTTATTAAAAACAAAGTACGCCGTATCTTGGGGAAAGATACGTCGCACTCGAGTTATTAAACGCGTTGTATTTTATAAAATTAAAACGAAATACGCCGCATCCGATAAACAGATGCGCCGTATCGTTTGTATCTGCACAGTACAACGTCAGTAGGTACTAAGAAAGAAAATAAAATAAAAATAAAATAAAATAAAAAGAAAATTACAGAAAATTAAACACACAAAAACAGTAAATATGCAAATTATACAATGAATGCAAATTATCTAATATACAACAAGTTAGGGGTTAGTGTCTAAAAACCTAATAAAAAAATCTAATTAAAATACTAATCAATTTAACAGGTAATAACAATTCACTCCCCGGCAGCGGCGCCAAAAACTTGATGGAGTGTTATGTGTCATTGCGGTTTAGCAGTTTAATGCCTACTCAAGTTTTACATTTATATTTAGCCGACTTATCAATAACACACACACTTAACGAGCAGTGTACCCGGTCAGTTTGCATATAATGGTAAGCAGAGTGTCGATCACTAAGAGTGGAACGTATTATCTAATTATCCTAATCAGTATTTTAATATCTAAGTTAGCTTTACAGTCTAATCTAATGATAGGGGGTTCAGCCTGAGAGACTGCCACGGTTTGGTTATCTAATTAAACAGTAAATACTAATGAGAACAAATCAACGAATAGCATACACGTACACAAATAGATAGTAGAGACAATAAGAAGGCCTGTCCTGATAATTAAGATAGCTTGTCACTTGTTTTATTGCTAGTTTTATATGAAGTATATAAAATTAATCCGTACTCGTTGGCTATTATATCGGCGAGTAAACCCTTAATGATTACTTATGAATATCCTACTCATCCAAAGACATCGGAGTGAGTAGGCGAGGAAGGAGTATCACGGCTCAGCAGTGCTCAACTAAACACAGAGGTAATCAATGCACTAATATAAGGAAACCAAAGACATCAAACATATAAACTTTAATCGATGGGAAAGCAATTTTAAGGCGGGCATTTGATTATTGCGTATTCAAAAACTACCGGTCATCAATCCTGATGGATTCAAAGCTTACTATTACAATAAAACAAAACTACTTAATGAATTAAATACATGCAGGACCTTCTTACAGCTCTAAGATCTTCGTTTGGGGTGTGTCTTGTGTTGCTTGTTCGTCTGAATTCGTCTCCTTAGGTTTATGGTGCGCACCAAATTCGTCTAGGTCTTAGGGTATATATAGTTTCTGTCTGAGGGTTCGATGTGGCGCATGTAATGATGAGATGCGGCGCATTGACTTAACTTCGCGTGGGGTCCAAGCTTATTATATTCTGGAATATTCGTACACGGCCTTTAGATGCGGCGTAACTTGAATCTTTATGCGGCGCATGTCCTTCAGTTGTCTTGGATTGCTTCTGGTGAAGTCTTGATAGTGATACGCCGTATGTTAATTGTGTGATGCGGCGTATATGGAGTAGAACGAGCTTGATCTTCTTCTTTGACCAGAGTTTCATATGCGGAGCATGGTAGAATTCCATGCGGCGCATTCTTCAAAGTCAGGCAATGGTCTTCGAATTCATCTAAGTAATAAATTTTTTTAAATTATGATATATTAAGCGCATTTTGAGCATATTTTGAAAAAGTTTGGACAAGTAAGTGTTCTAATTCTCCATCCCCCCACTTAAGTTAAACAACGATCTCGTTGTTTGTTTTAAAGGATTAAAAACTGGAAAATAAAAGAATTAGAACAGAAAAACTTCCCTGATATTTGCTCGGAATGATCCTCCATTATGCGTTTGCGAGCAAAGATCAACTTTCTTGTGGATTAGAATGTTAAAGCTTCATGAATGAGGTATCCACAAAAAATGCAGGAATCTATAATACCACCTAGACTTTTACATACCTGAGTTAAGAAGGTTCAACTTGCATAATACATTAATAGTTAGTGAAAATAAAAACCTAAAAAAGTAAAATTAAAAATTATCAGGTCAGTCGATACGCCGCATCCTATGGAAGAAGATGCGCCATATCGAGCCTGGAATTAATACGAATCAGAATAAAAGATGCGTTGTATCCTTAAACAGGGATGCGCCGCATTAAATAAACTGACAGAATGTTTTAAAGAAAAATAAAAATGCAGAAAAATAAAATAAGATATGACCAGTGCAGATGATACGCCGCATTCCATAGTGGAGATGCGCTGCATCTTCTGCAGGTCTGACAGACTCGACACAAAACAAAAAAACAGATAAAAATTTCCGGGTTGTCTCCCGGTCAGCACTTGTCTTTATTCCAGAGTCTTCAAGTTAGACTCACGTTCAGCTCCTAATTTATTCTTGCAACGTGCCATCCTTCTTCCTTCATACGAAAGATGTTACCATAAACCTCCGCAACGTTCTCTTCGGATCGAGTAAGCTCGTTAGATTCGGCAACCTTGATAGCAACATATTCTTCCATCGGTCCAAAGGAATACTTAATCACTTCGAATCTTTCAGTAGTGAAGGTTGGAGGTTTCTGATATCGTATACCGAGAAGTTGACATTTCTTTTTCTTGAATGACTCAATATCGTCATTGACAAAGCTAGATTCTTGATTGCAACTAAGGTAATCTTCAAGTTCGTCTGTTAGTTCTTCACGAATTTCTTTATTTGGTTCAGGAAGATTTCCCGTAACATCTTCAATAGAATGGTAACTCTCCTCACTATTTGATTCATACTCTCCTTGAATTATGTCCCATTCCTTCTGGAATTTCCATTGTAACCTTCGGTCAAGCTTTGTATAATCATTAAATTTTCTGTGTACCCATTCCAAAAATGTCATGTCTATAGGGTCGCGAAGTTCCTTAAGTCCTTCGATTCTTGCTTTTTCTTGTAAGGCTTCGTTTTTCCTTTCACCATCTCCAATCAAGTCATACCAACTGTAATCTACAAAACTGATATCATTTCCGTTTTGTGTCATCTCGATTATATTGCCACCATTACAGATTCCGTCATTCCACCAATCACATCTTGGCCATTGACAAGTTCCGTCCTTGAAGCGAATGGGCTCACAGCTATGCACTAGTTCATTGTGAAATACTGATTTATTGGAGACCCATGGAATTTGATCATTCCATTCATATTGTAACACCCCAACCCGATAAGGGTAGAAGCACTACATTACGATGACATATCAAAGCATATACAGACATACAACATAAGTAATACAAAAGAATTTCAAAGGTTACAAAGTAATAATCTGGAATACAAGGTTACAAAAGAACGAAAATAAATGCTAAGTATGAAAATGCCAAAGCTCCTACTAATCCAAAGCTATCGAGGTGTAGTCTTCTTAGTCCAAAGTACTCTCCACTCATAACCCAGCTTCTACTAAACCTGCCGCAGGAAAAGAAATGCGGCTGAGCTTAAAAAGCCCAGTGAACAGATATAACAACGAAGTAATAATGAAAAAGAAACGAATACTGAGTAAGGTGCAACTGAAATAACAGAAGCAAAATCAAGGTAATATGAAACAGAAATAAAAGGTAAGGTAAGGTTTAGTCATCTACCACGAGCCCAGAACAGATATAACCGATATGATTGCCTTCAAATAATGCCTTCAATATAATCATATCATAGTCGTACATATGTAGGGGAGTCCTACCAGATAATAATAATATGTAGGGGAGTCCTACCAGAGTTGTGAAGGACGTGCATGCACGCAGCATCAATCACCAGATACAGATAACAGACAAACAGAAACAGATCTAGGATGCATCCATACGCCCCCACAGAAAACAGACTGGCCATAATAATCATATCATAAAGCGCGCATATCACATAACAGAAAAGGGGACGTGACAGAACATCACTCCTCTGCCCTAGAGTCATGTCAGAGGTGCATCACTGACACGGACATGGAACCCCCATGCCTAGTGAAACAAACTTTGGCTCGGGTGTCAAACTAAACTAGGTCAAACAGAATAGGTCAAACAGAAATAGGTCAACAGAATGTCATAAAATGACACAGATCATAAGTTATCATATAGTCATATCAAAAGGTCCAAATCAGAAGGTCCAAAATCAGAAAGTTCAGATAGCAAAGGTTCATAGCAAAAGGTTCAGAAACAAAATAGGGTTTCATAGCAATGGCATAGGGAACCCTAAACAGAATGAAAGATCAAAAGAGAAGAAATCATGAGAAACCTTTACTGAAAAGGTCAGAATATCTGTACCTTATTCGGATAAGCAAACAGACACAAAGATAGCAAATACTGAAAGGATCAGATCACTCCTTCTTCGCACCTAGAGGAGTAGAAGACAGAATTACTGGTCGGTTCTTATAATCCAGATTACTGATTTTAGTTATCTTTCCATTTTAGGTAACTTTCCATAAATAGCAAGTTTCTATATTTAGTAACTTTCCCGATTTAGTAACTTTCTATTTTTAGCAGGTTTCCAGAATTAGTAAGTTTCCATTTTTAGAAAGTTTCCTTATTTAGTAAGTTTCCAAAAATAGCAGGTTTTCCAAAAATAGAAAGTATTAATCTTTTAATTGTATTAAGTCATAAAACACATATTTTATGGGATTAGGGTTTATTTTAGCTTAATATGATAGTTTAAGGGTTAATATGTCAACTTTCCATAAATTAGGGTTTATAATGAAAATATAATAAAGTTAAAGGTTAATTATGAAAATATGACAAGTTTATAATATTTACACAAGTCACCCATGAATTTACATAATTTACTATTTAAACCCTCTAGTTAACCAAATTTACCTTTTAAACCCTTAACATGTATTAATTACAATTTAAATCCTTATAATTACATAATTTACAATTTAGTCCAAAAGAATTCCATATTTATCAAACAAGCACATTATTTTACCAATTTTCAGAATGTCACATCAGAGTTTACATATAGTACTATTCAGCCCCTTAGATTTCAGAATTTACACAATTAGTCCCTTAAGTTTACAAAACTTATTAATTTAATTGTAATTCCATAATAATTACACATTAGGCCCATAAATACTCAAAATTACACAAAACACCCTTAGTATTATTATTTACTCAAAATAACTTCAAGTTTCCAGAATTTACGTTTTTAGTCCTTCATTTTCTATTTATTTTAAATTTCACATAATAATTAATTAATAATTACATATTAAGTCCTTTTAATTATGAAAAACATCCAAACAACCCATGAACCATTTTTACCCAATTTCTAACAGATCTAAATAAGTTCTAATTCAGTCCACAAGTTTCAGAAAATTACAAAACAACCCTTATACTTATTTATTCAAATCGGTTAATACTAAAATACCACAAACCCTAAAATTAATTCCCAATCATTACACCATCATTCTCAACAACCTTAAACAACATTAAATGACCAGATTCCATGTCCAAAACCCTAACCCTAAATCGAATTGTTTGGGGTTTCTTTTTATTTCTTTTCTTTTTTAATTTAGCGAATAGAAATTAATTCCACAAACATGATCCAAGCCTCCACAATTTTAATTAGTATTTTTCTGAGTTCATATATATTATATGGAGTCCACGAAAAATAGTGTTCATGTCCAGAAAATTAGTATCGAATTATTTAGAGTTTTATCACGTTTTTAAGGTTTAATTCGCAAATGACTTATAAAGCATGAATGATTCGTGTTTATTATTTTATATGAGTCTCATATGATGTAAGAAACATGGGAAAAATACCAGACCGAATATAGGACGTGTGGAACAAGCTTAACGAATTTTGGCCCTTAAGCGAACACCACGACACCAAGAAATTCCCACGAGCACACGACTGATCCCACGACCTTGAAATCATTTTTCACAGATCATATATGATGTAAGGAACTCAGGAAAAATGGAAAACAAAATTATAGAGGGTCGAATGATTCAGAATGGGTTTTTACCTCGTTTTTGAACAAAACTCGACACACAAGAACACAAGCCTCCAAGAATCGAATCACTATTTTTCTGATGTTGTTTAAGTCTTGTAGAAGCCACGAAAATTATGTAGAACCTCCAGAAAATTTGTATAGGGCCGAATGGATTTATGAGAGAGTTTAGGGTTTTTGTTTTGGTTCTCTCGGCATAATTATGGAACAAGTAAAGAGGAGATTCAAAATGGCCGGTAATTAGGGAAGTAATTTACCCAAAATTTCGGTCCAAGTTAATTTCAAATTAATTGGGTTGATCTCCTTCCTAAATTATCTTGTTATTATCCAAAATTTAAATCATTATATTTATATCAATATATACCGAAATGCAAATAACTAAGTATATATATATATATCTAAATCCTTTTTCCATTTATTTTGTGTAGTACATGATGAATTTTGGCCATACAAAATTATTAGGAGCCTTGTCAAATTTTTATTTAATTGTAGATGTAATTTATTTGGTATTATTTGAATTTATATAACTTAATTTACTTTTTAATTTAATTTTTGAAGTTGTAAGGGCAATTTGGTCATTTTATAGAGTTTACGAATTTTAGGTATTACACATATAACCAAGTATTCTTGAATGCATCAAAAGTTTTGAATCTAGGTAAGTCCCCAGTGAGCACATCAGTATCGACTTTTAACTAATAGTTAAATTCGTTAAATTCCTTGCATAGAGGGGTTTCATAATCAAACAAGTTTGTTTCAATTCTAAACAATTCACCTTCTTCGTTGTCAGATTCCTCCTCGTCATTCCCTGTTCTCCAATAATTCCAGAGTTCGTTCTTCAGAGACGAATTCATCTTCTCAGGGAAAAGAAATTTAGATTCTAGCCAATAGGTGAACGCATGGCTAAACTTCTCCAAAAATTTTATTTTAAGTTCAACCAAATTGTCAACAGGTTTGTCGAGCTCGAAGTCTAGCCAATGCATTGCTTCTCCTGTAAGTGTATTTAGAAAGATTCGGAGCATGAACTGATTGTAAGTCATGCTCTTAGTTTTGTAGAGCTTAGCAATTTTTAGAATCCTTTCCATGTGTTTATCGGCGTCTTCATTCTGGAATCCTTGAAAGGTATTGTCATGTAACAACTTGAGAAATTCCCCATTTACACCAAACTTGCGGTTCCCTTCGTACCATTGTTTGGCAATCTTGGTGCTATTGTTAGATGGCGCAATATCTCTGGTTGACAGCATTGTTGCTTCAGGTTCTTTCTGAGATCAGTACAAAAAACTATCAGTAGGATTTGTTCAAGAAAGCATATCGTTAGGAAACTAATAATGAAAACCGAATATGAAAAATAAAAGTTGCTGATATCTGCAGACCATGCGCCGTATCCTTGAAAAAGGATATGCCGTATCTTATTACGTTAAAATTAAATCAGACTTTTATTTTTGAAAATAGATACGCCGCTTTTAAATTAGAATGCGCCGTACCTGTCAGTTATCAAAAATCAATTATATTTATAAAAATTAAATGCGCCGTATTAGCAGAAGCTAATGCGCCATATTTTCTTTGCGATTCAAAATACAATATTTTTGATTTAGTAGATGCGTCGTATCGATAAAAATCGATGTGTCGCTTCTGTTTAATAATTCAAAAACTGTTTTTAATTTTAAATATTAAATACGCCGTATCTGTTAAAACAGATGCGTCGTATGGCGTTAGGGTTTCGAAAAATTCTTTATTAAAAACAAAATACGCCGTATCTTGGGGAAAGATACGTCGCACTCGAGTTATTAAACACGTTGTATTTTATAAAATTAAAACGAAATACGCCGCATCTGATAAACAGATGCGCCGTATCGTTTGTATCTGCATAATACAACGTCAGTAGGTACTAAGAAAGAAAATAAAATAAAAATAAAATAAAATAAAAAGAAAATTACAGAAAATTAAACACACAAAAACAGTAAATATGCAAATTATACAATGAATGCAAATTATCTAATATACAACAAGTTAGGGGTTAGTGTCTAAAACCCTAATAAAAAAATCTAGTTAAAATACTAATCAATTTAACAGATAATAACAATTCACTCCCCGGCAGTGGCGCCAAAAACTTGATGGGCGCGTGATGTGTCGTTGCGGTTTAGCAGTTTAATTCCTACTCAAGTTTTACATTTATATTTAGCCGACTTATCAATAACACACACACTTAACGAGCAGTGTACCCGGTCAGTTTGCATATAATGGTAAGCAGAATGTCGATCACTAAGAGTGGAACGTATTATCTAATTATCCTAATCAGTATTTTAATATCTAAGTTAGCTTTACAATCTAATCTAATGATAGGGGGTTCAGCCTGAGAGACTGCCACGGTTTGGTTATCTAATTAAACAGTAAATACTAATGAGAACAAATCAGCGAATAGCATACACGTACACAGATAGATAGTAGAGACAATAAGAAGGCCTGTCCTGATAATTAAGATAGCTTGTCACTTGTTTTATTGCTAGTTTTATATGAAGTGTATAAAATTAATCCGTACTCGTTGGCTATTATATCGGCGAGTAAACCCTTAATGATTACTTATGAATATCCTACTCATCCAAAGATATCGGAGTGAGTAGGCGAGGAAGGAGTATGGCGGCTCAGCAGTGCTCAGCTAGACACCGAGGTAATCAATGCACTAATATAAGGAAACCAAAGACATCAAACATATAAATTTTAATCGATGGGAAAGCAATTTTAAGGCGGGCATTTGATTATTGCGTACTCACAAACTACCGGCCATCAATCCTGATGGATTCAAAGCTTACTATTACAATAAAACAAAACTACTTAATGAATTAAATACATGCAGGACCTTCTTACAGCTCTAAGATCTTCGTTTGGGGTGTGTCTTGTGTTGTTTGTTTGTTTGAATTCGTCTCCTTAGGGTTATGGTGCACACAAAATTCGTCTAGGTCTTGGGGTATTTATAGTTTCTATCTGAGGGTTCGATGCGGCACATGTAATGACGAGATGCGGCGCATTGACTTAACTTCGCGTGGGGTCCAAGCTTATTATATTATGGAATATTCGTACACCGCCTTTAGATGTGGCGTAACTTGAATCTTTATGCGGCGCATGTCCTTCAGTTGTCTTGGATTGTTTCTGGTGAAGTCTTGATAGTGATACACCGTATGTTAATTGTGTGATGCGGCGTATCTGGAGTAGAACGAGTTTGATCTTCTTCTTTGACCAGAGTTTCATATGCGGCGCATGGAAGAATTCCATGCGGCGCATTCTTCAAAGTCAGGCAATGGTCTTCGAATTCATCTAAGGTATGATATTGCGGCGTATCTGTTGAGTGAGACACGGCGCATCTTCTGGGTTTCAGTAGACTTTTGACATCTTGTTCGTTTTGCTCCGTAATTAGTCCAAAATTGCCAAGTTTAAACTTTTACCTGTTTTTACCTGAGAATCACTAAAGTAAACATTAAAGCATCGATTCTCATACATAATAAGGTAAAACAAGTCAAATAAATAGGATAAATGATGCTAATAAAATGTACTTATTTGAGCTCATCATCTTGTAACTAGAATAGGTCATGTAATTGTTGTATGGTGTGTGGTGTCCTAGTGTGTAGGTTAGGAGTTAGTTGAGTCGGTGTGTGAAGGCTTAGATCGGGTGATGATCTAAGTGTGTCTCGTGTGAAGGCTTGGATTGGGTGAAGATCCAAGTGTGTCTTAGTGTGAAGATTCAAGTGAACGAGAGTGCTCGTTCGTGTGAAGGCTTGGATCGTGTGTCGATCTAAGTGGGACAAGAGTGCTTGTTCGTGTGGCCACGTAGGCCTTGGTGTAGATTGGTTCTAGCTAGGATTAGGACTCGACATTCCGCTTAGTGTCGTTAAACTTGGTGTAAGCTTGTGTACGGTTTGTTCCACCTAAAGGGAGCGTGTTGATTAGTGAAGTAACTCTCGAGTGTGGTACTTGGGGAGTGGAGTAGGACGAAGAGGTGCTTCGTGCCAAACCACTATAAATCATCGTGCCCGGTTTGCGTTTTCTCTTCCTTGCTCTTTACTTTCTATACTTGCATTACATTTACGTTTGTGTGGCTTGGTGTGTATGTGTTTGTGATATCAACTAGTTAACTTAGAAATACAAAACATAAGAAAACTTAATAACACGCAACAAACTCACTGACGGCGGTCCCTTAAATATGGCGGCGGTCCCAAATATATATGGGACCGTCCAAACATTTCGAAGACCGTCCACAGTGTAATCACAAATAGATAAATACTTTTAATCTCGTGATATGCTTATGCTTATGCGATGGCTTGTTATGAGTGACATAACATTTATTCATATTTAGTCACGCTTGATCGGAAATTTGATACGAAACATTTTAAGTTTTAAAGAGGAACGTATTCACCCCCCCCNNNTATTGTTGTCTTCTTTATTTTTTTTATTTTTTCAGATTTTTTTGAGCACTTTTTTTGTTTTTAATTATGAGTCCTACCATGATATTAAGTATATTATGAGTTCCACGGTGATATTAACGATTTTACTTAAAAAGTTACTTTGATATTAGTAAAAAACTTAATATCACCGCTTTTTTTATTACGTTATTAAGAAAAGTTACTTTGATATTAGTAAGAAACTTAATATAATTGTTTTTTTAATTACGATATTAAGAAAAAGTTGCGGTGATATTAAAAAAAATTAACTTTGATATTAAGAAAGCATGATATTAAGTTTTTTTACATGTAAAAAAATTATTGTGATATTAAAATTTTATAAAGTTTATGTGATATCAAAATCTGATTTTGACTTTTGTAAAAAAGTCAAAATCAGAGCTAATATCACAATATCTTTAACGATGAAAACGATTTTTTTTTTAAAATTTTTTTCAGCGATTCTTAATAATTTGTTATCCTCTTTATTTTTTTAGGTAGCATAATTCTATCAATCAATAAAATACACAACATTTGTAAGCATTTGATTAACGTAATAGAATCATAGCACAAGATAAATAACATCACAAAAATATCATAATATAGCATAAAGTCAACATCAATAACAGTACATCACCAAAATACATAATAGATTTCATACTTGACATAGGTCTTACAAGATATGCAAAACAAGTACAAGTTTCCAACAAAATCTACCAACTGAACCATTCAGTCTAACACGTACTAGGTAAACTACTATCAAGATACTAACTACCATAAATGATCTAATCACTGCTCTCCCTGGTGATCCCCATACACAGCCATCACGTTAACACTGTCATCAAACCTAAAACGGGCCATCCTATCATAATAGATCTGCCTCTGAGTAGCATAAAGCTCATCCCACAATGACTGAATGCTACGGTAGTGACGATCGCTGTCAATATCATGAAACACCTCTTTCATGGTCAACTGCTCCACCATCTTCTCCATCTCAACCATCCAAACGCTCTTGAAGCTCAGTACCTGACCGCTCCAATGAACTCAACCTATCATCCTACCTCTGAAGCTCCATATACATCTCTTCTGCTGCTCTCCTATCATCCTGAACCTCTCTCCTCAATCCTGCAACCTCAAACTGCCTATCGCCCACACGCCTAGCGATATTCCTACGACTATTCCTACACCACGCTATATCCTGCCTCAAACGACTCATCGCAGCTGTAAGCTCTGACGGAGTAACACGTGCAGCTGTCGAAGACTCTCCAATCTCATGCGTCGACGGAATCTCAGTCTCAAGTGCATGTCCCAATGCATCAGACGTGTCCGAATCATTAGTAACATCTGATATAGCAGGCGAAGGTAGCATGGGAGGAACATCCTGATCTCCCCCATAAACTCCTCATCATTCTCCTCATTATCATCATCACCATCACCATCATCATCATCATCATCATCATCATCATCATCATCATCATCTATCTCCTCGTCTCCATCAACCTCAATACCAACATCATCTCCTATACCAATCTCATCATCCAAACCAACATCATCCCCTACACCTATTACATCATCCAAACCAACATCATCCCCTACAGGTAATGGATCAACAACTGGTGGGACTGGAACCTGACTGGTGGGAACTGGGGTTGACATTATTCTCTACAAGAGTGTAGGAAAAGTATAAAAATACTAGCCAAATTTTCGCGGAAAACTGTTTTATATGCAAAGGTATAATAATGGGAAAATCCAAACCAATCATAATATCAAAACATGCATATATAAAGTTTAAGCAATTACCAGGAGCACAAAGTGGCACGGAGGACTGGCGGCTATCTGATTCGAAAAATATTTTGACTCCAGGAAAAAGTTTATAGTCGAGTACGAGCTCGTTCTCTATAAACCTTGGCTCTGATACCATTCTGTAACACCCCCAACTAAGATATGGCAGCTAACGTTGCCAGGGGTATTACTCAAAGGGTAAAACAGTCACATTTATAGCTAACGACCTCAACATGGGACGTTTATAAATGTTTCAAAACATATCATTCGAGTTTACAAACCATTTAGAGTTCAAAGACTCATTACCAAAGTAGCAGCCGGAAAAGTAAATAGAGTTTGTAGCGGAAATAAAAAGTTTAGCAGCGGAAATAACAAAAGACATACAAAAGGTTTTACGAATGATATGAAAATAAAGATAGAAAAGAGATAGATAAGCTGCCAAAACAGATAGCCTCCTTTAGTCCAAGCCACTCCAACATGCCCAAACAGTATGCTCCAAAAGCTAATTATGAGTAGTACCTGAAATACATGCTCAAAAGTCAACGCAAAGGTTGAGTGTAATCCATAGGTTTAATAAATAAAGTTGAGCACAAGATTTTAATCAGAAGATATAAGCAACATATGCAAATACCGGGTAATCAAAGGTAACAGACAATATATAGAGGCATCCCTGTGCATATAATATTGTTGATGATGCTAAACTCATGACACACAAAATGTTAACCAACATCATAAGTCGACAATAACCGCGAAATTTCATAATATAACAAATGCCCCCAAGGCCGGGTACTTGCCATATACCCAGCAAAATCAAATATAGTACACCAAAAATTGCTTATCTAGCAAAAGGAGTGGGAGGGTCAATTCCTACAGGCCTTATCCCTATATTCGCGCTCACTCGCAAGTGATTAATGGTTCATGATCTAAGGGTCTTGCATGGCATGATAAGCTACTTAGCACATTGTCAGGAAAGCATACCAATCAAGAAAAGCATACCAAAAACACTTGTGCTCAGAAAACATTTAAAAGCATGTATCTCACCCCAAGGGTTTATAAACAATTAAAAAGATTAAAAGTTGGCCTATGAATCATACCTTAACAGCAGCAGGAAACGAGATATAATAACCAATCAAGTAATACGTCACGTCAAACGAATCTCAGCACAACCTAATCAATTTAAATGGCATAACTCAGAAATAATACTCGAATATCTCAATAAACAATAGTTGAATAAAATGAATTAGTAACAATGGCGTTTGGAAGAAAATAGATTTTAAAAGTCTCGTGTGGAAGACAAGAAAGATAGAAAGTGAAACAAGTCGGCGAAACGAACGATATAAAGAATAAAGTAGACGATAGAAAGAATAATAGCGTACACGAACAAGGTAAACAATCAAACAAACAAATGACAACAAATACTAGTTTCGGCTTTACCCCATTCTCTCAAATTAACGTTGAAAATATCATAAGTTGAAAAGGTTTTTGAATGTTTAATAAATCTTAAATGGTTTAAGTTTATAGAAGATTTTATGAAATTTTGGCATGACATGCCCGTTTATAAAACGTTTTCCCGGAGTCAACGACTCTTAATTATCCTATTTATCGCTAAGTGTCACAAGTTATTACATAATTGGACATATTATTCGCGTTAATATTAATTGTTTAGTTTTATCGACCAATTCGTATTATTCGTACCAAAGGGTCCATAATGTCTAAATAACCAACAACGTAAATCCAATACGTCCAATCCTTGTCCACGACATATATCGTCATAATATCCGAATCCAAACCCATGTGTTGCAATCAATCCCTTAACTATATCAAACTATTATTTTATGGTTTCATAATTATTATTTCAAGTTTATTATCGTTTAAGTTTCACATGTCAAATAATATTGCTGAAATTGTATCTAAACGAACCAACAAACGAAATAACAAAATAGCAATAACAATAGCCGTTGTGGCTCTCGGGTTCGAACCAACAAATCAAACGGAATCAAAATCAACTCCAAATCCAAACAAATCCACAACTACACAATCCCAACTCCAAATCCATATCCCATTCAATCCAAAACCAAGACCAAACGCAAACCAAATCAATTCCACACCACAAATCTAACTAAACCTAAACCTATATAATCATCTCGCCTCGCCGTGACTCACGGATTGGCTAGCCGTGTGGCTGCTGAGAACCACAAACCAAACGAACCCTTTGGTTCGTGCCAACAACAAACCAAACGGACCCATCTCGACTCCAAATCCAACCACAACTTCAACACATCAAAACAATCAAAAAAACATAAATAAATTCGTCAACCACCGAGTCAACCGAGTTGAGTCGGTGCATTGACCGGTCAACTGTCGCTGTGAGGGGGTCCACACGAGATTCAAACAAAGTTTTTAAAACCATTTTTACTAATAAAACTTATTATATAATCGGATTTTTAAAAAAATAAAATAAAATTAGGGTTTTGATAAAAGTCATTTTTATTAAAAGAAAACTATGAAAAAGGGTGTGTGGTGTTCGGTTACTAAGAAAAGACAAAGGGGAGGGTGGCGGCTCGCTATGGCCGTGGCGGGGTGCACGGTGGAGGGGTTTCGAGGTGGTTTGGCGGTGCGTGGTACGAGGAGAACGGGGACGTCCCGATCTACAAAATGAGGTAAGGTTTGTATTTTGGCCGGAATATTTTCTGGTGGCCGGAATCTGCATGTGTCGCCGGATAATGGGGGGGAGAGGCCGGCGGTGTAGAGAGAGAAAGGAGAGAGTGGGTGTGAGTGTGTGTGTTTTTAGTGAGAGAGTGGGAAGTGGTAAATGAAATAAAATAATAAAAATCTTCTTTTATTTGTTTTGAGAGGCCAAAGGTGTACAAATCAATCTAAAGGGTTATAAGTAAAAATAATTAAGAGGGACTAAAAGGGTTAACTAGTAATACTTTTTGTAAAAATGGTTCGGGACTCAAACGACATAGCAAACGGACTCGAAAAATTACGAAACTTGCGCCATTGTTCACGAAATCATTTTTCCAATAACATCAAGTATAAACTCCAAAGTTTTTCTCAAACTCAATTTAATTCATATTTTCGGCAAATGCAATACGATTCGAGTTTTCTAGGTTGTGCTGGGTCAATCAAGGAATAAATTCTCGTTTCCACATATATCTCACGTTTCTCAAGCCCACATAACATGCAATTAAATTTTAAAATATTTCAGGTACGTAAAATAAAATATTTGGCTAGAAATAGGTTTAGGAAAAGTACCAGTTGTTACAATCTCAATCCCCAATACAGCTAGTTGGCTCACAAGTTTTTGAAACCTTGTGAACATTTTATCAAGAGTTTCATTGCTGTTATGAGTAAAGTTCTCAAAACTTTGCTTTAGCAATATCTTCTAAGTCTTTTTGGTAGCTTCATTGCCACCAAACCATTCACAAATCTCTTCAAAAAGAGTTTTAGAATCTTTGTATTTGCTAAAGGACAACATTTGTCACCAGGGAGAGTCATGAGTAACACGTTTCTTGCCTTTTGATCATTCCTTTTCTGCAGCCTTTCTTCAGCAATAACAAGACTACAGGACCAACGTTCAAGGTACGAACAGCCTTTCCTTCAACTTTACTTTCACTATAACTTGGCTTGAAGGAATCACCATAGACAATGACATCCTAGAGAGCATAATCTTGAACCAAGAAGTACTGTTCAATTCTTAATCTCCACATCTCAAACTCATTTTGTTTGAGCATTGGAAATTTTGCAGAAGTTGTGTTTTGAATGTTCTCCATCTCCATTTACTTAGAGTAAGCAAAAAGAGTTCTTCTTAGGATCTTCTAAATCAAAGTATCAGAACCTGGCTCTGATACCACTTGTGAGGATCTACAACACACTCCTTGTGTTGGTTGATACTTTGAGTGTATGTTAACTAGCACGCGGAATTTACTAGTTAACAGTTAGAAGATGTTGTGTAAGTGATGTATGAAACAATGAGGGTATGAACAGAGTGATTAAACAACCAAATAGCTTCAATATTATTGAGAATAATACTAGTGATTTAGCTTATCACTAGGGTTACAACCTTGAAGTTTTCACAAAAATGATACGTGTAAAGTTATATCAAACTCTAAACCTAGGACCTCTTTTTATAGGACAAGGAGTCCTTTACAAGATAACTATAACATGCATAATATTCGTATCTTCTTAAACATATAAGATACATGCAATCTATTCTATAATTATCTTCAAACTCGTCTTCATCTTATAAGCAGTACAAACTTTCTGTGCTAGCAGTACTAACTTAGTTAGTACTGCTAGTGCAATCTTCTAGCAGTTCCTTGTGTAAGCTTGGCAGTATAAACCAGTTAAGTATAATTCCCAACATACAGTGTCAACACAAAGACAATCAACAATATAAAAGAAGAATAAAAGTAAAGTAAAGTAAAAAGGATATGTGAACCAGACACGATGATTTATAGTGGTTCGGCCATGAAGCTCCTCTTCTCCCTACTACACTCCCCGAGTAACCAACTCGAGAGTTACTTCACTAGATCAACAAGCTCCATTCTCGGCGGAGAAACCTTGCACAACATTGCTTACACTTTATCTGGTACAAAGCTAAATACCGGGTTCTTCCACATGGTCGAACCAAACCTACGTCGCCTACACTTTCATTTTGTTGTAAGCATACTCCCGAAGTGATCCTCCAAAGCAAGCTTAGAGATCTTGCATCGTTATCTACTGAAGTTATCCTCATCAGCCACAATCATACACACATAAAGATCTATCACAACAAGCTTAGGGAACTTGTGATCTTCATTAATTGAAGGCTTCTGACTTGCCCCCAAACAGTCAACTAAGTCAACCAAGGGTGCCTGGTCAACTAAGTCAAGCTATGAGGGAGAAAGTGATCAATTTATGATCCGGTGTAAGCACAGTGTATCCCCGGGTCGTTAAGTCCCAGCGAGATTGAAATGGTATTTTGAAAACGTTTTGGGAATGAGTGATTCAGGAATAGTAACCAGATAAAGATTTTGATTGATTTTTACACTACTGATTGCTTGAAAAGATAATAGAACAGTATTTAACAAATACAGAAATGCAAATAATCCTAAAAACCTAAATGCGTACTGAAAAAGTGAAAAAATGCAAAAATAAACTACAGGGGGTAAAAATGCAACTTTTACAAACTTAAATGAAAAGAAAATTAAATTAAAAAGAAAATTATTTTTTTGATTATTTTATTATTTAAATATTTATTATTTAATAAAACTATTTAAAAAGTTAATAAAAACTAATTAAAGTTAAACTAAAAATGATTAGGATTACAAATTTAAACTAGAAAAGTGCAAAATTAATTTCTAAAACTTTAAAATAACTTAGAAGAAATGTAAAAATGGAAAATAAATACTTTTGTCTTTTTCTGAATTAAATACTAATTAATTACTAATTATATTAATTAAACTAATTTAACGAATTTAAATTACTACTAATACTAAAAATGACTTAGAAATTTATAAAATATTTTATAAAACTAATTAACTAATACAGGACCTTAAAAAATTATAAAAAGTTTATAAAAACTATTATTACACTATTTTATTAATTATTTACTTAATTATTATTTAAAAACTATTTAAACTAATTTAATTTAGAATAATAGAAAATGAACATAATAATTAAGAAACTATTTTCTAAAAATTATAAATGATTAATAAAACCTAGAAAAATTATAAAAAAGTACTAGAGATTAAAAATAAACAGAAATGGATTTTCTTTTTGGTTTTTTAATTAAAACTAATTAAATTAATATTAATTATTATAAATACTAAATGATAAGATAAAAATCTAATAAAATTATTATAAATACTAAAAGTGACCAGGAACTTATGAAAATTATAAAAATGAAAATTGCTTTTTGAAAAAGCTGAACAATAAGCCAAATGGCTTAAATAGAAGCTATCACTTTATTAAAAGTGATTATTTTTGGAATTTTTCTTTTTGCCAGATGATTGCACAATGAAAATAACCAACTTTTATGAAAATACTTTTTACAAAACTTAAAAATAAGCAGTTTGGACACTAAAATGCTTAACAGATTATTATATTGGATTTTTGATAATGCAAAAGCTATTGAAAAGCTACACAGTGCATACAAGCTACAAATTATGATGCAAACAACTTAAGTGAACTGAAATTAAGCTAAATCAACAATAATGTTACACTGGATAAGCCAATAATCACAAATAAGCAATTCCAAAATGCCACAGAACCACACAGACCAAATAGCTATCTTGTAAGCCTTGTGGGGCCCACAAATAAGCTCAGAGATCTAAATTGAAACTTGGGTTAACAAGTTCACCTGGAAAGCTTTCAAATAAGCCAAAATTTAAGGTCTAAGTCTTAGAAATAAGCTCTGTGTGAGCTTATGAAAATTGGCCAAAAGCTCAGTGTATACTGACCACTAAGTATACACTGTCAAAATGGGACAAACAAGAAGCTACTAGCAGCCCTATCAAATAAGTTTGGAAATACAAAATAAGCCCTGAACTATCAAGATGGGTTGCTTGGCTTTCCAAAAAGCCAAGAATCATGCACTGGGGCCCACTAATAAGCTCTATGGAAGCTTATGAAGAATGGTAAAAAGCTGTGACACATGGGAGGTTACAGACCAACTAGGCTACTTTAAGAGTGCTTATTTATAAGCAAATGGTTTCCAAACTGAGATTTCTTTTTGAAAAAGTTAAAACACCAACAAAATAACACAAATCCACAAAAACTTTGGATTTCCAATTTGTTTTAAACCCTATGGATCACAAAGAAAAATTGACCATTTTACTGAGTATGCAATTTTGACTTTTGAGAAAACACTAAGAGTTTGACTTTTATGAGTTTTGATCTTGATTTACTCACTGATTATGTTATATTATGCTATAAGAACATGAAATTAAGCAACCTTAACAACTTATGAACTGATTTGATGAATTTGGACTCAAAAACTTTGACAGA
Source organism: Artemisia annua (assembly GCA_014162995.1). Taxonomy (NCBI): domain Eukaryota; kingdom Viridiplantae; phylum Streptophyta; class Magnoliopsida; order Asterales; family Asteraceae; genus Artemisia; species Artemisia annua. The sequence goes on along the minus strand of LBNU01037880.1, from coordinate 7,111 downwards.
TTACTAATTAGATGAGATTAAAAGAAATTTTGACTATTGACAAAACAAGCACTGGTTTTTATGGTTCAAATGTTCTAAGTTACACCTAAGAAGCATGAAACAACAAGGATCCACAACAAATACACACTAGAACACAGATTTGACAGCAAAACCAAACAATCCTTTAACTGCACTAGTTTTTGATTTTCAAAACAAATGAGTGATCAAGACTGAGATAATGAATCCTAACCACTTAAGATCATGTAATAATCCTAAACAAGCATAGAAACAACAGCCTAACTCACAAATAACCAAGATGATCACTAATGCGATTTTGACAGTGAAAATGAGATTTTGAGCAACAATGAAAACCACTGAACAACCCTAAGATTTTAAGCAATAATATAACTAACAAACACCAAATAAGCACAAAAAGCACAGAGATAAGCAATGATAAGCAATTATATAGTAAAATGGAAAATTACACTAAAACTTGGAATTTTTAAAACTTGAAAGTAGAAAACCTTAGCTCTAGCTTTACTAGAGTTTCTTTATGCTCAACAAGCTCCTAGCTTATCAAAGATAAGCTAGGTAAAAGTCCATCTTGCCCCTCCATTGTAGGCAACTTCCAAAGCATTCCACAGTCAATATGCAAAGGTACCCTGTGATTATTTGTTACTGAATTTTTTACTTTTTATGTTTTCTTATGATATATTATGACCTAAATGAGCTTATGGAACAGTAGTACTACGTTTAGGACATAATTAGAACTAAAAGAGAAAATTCAAATTGAAATGTGAAAACTGAATTGGAACTGAATTGCTTGAGTTTTTGATTACCAAAAGATCAAAGTACAATAGGAAACAGATTACAAGCTTTTCAAAGTAAATTTAACAACTAAAAACTTAGATTACATAAATTCGACACTAATTCTTAACTAGGTGACTACACACTCTTCGTTTTCTATCTTCTTCCTTTTATAGAGCTCCATTAGGGTTTGCTATGATCTCTGAGTGAATTCTTGACCATTGGATGCTTCATCTTTAATCTGAGCCCTTGATTGAGATTTTGGCGCCAAAATGAGAAATGGGATATAACTGTTTTTTATAGCAATTTGGGGTGGTGCATTTATTGTAGTGGGTTAGGTAGGTATACATGGTGGGTTGGGCGGTGGATGTGATAGAGATGGTGGGGGGTGGTGGAGGTGACAGTTGCAGAAGCAAGTGGGAGGGAGAAGGGGAGAGGTGGGAACGGGGTGTTTGATTTATAACTGTTGGGGGTGTTTGGGCTGGTGAAGGGTTTATGATACAAAGGGTCCGGTTTGGTTTGAAGTTATAACAAGGACCAAAATTGTAAATTTGGATTTTTAGGGACTGGTTTTGTCAACTCTCCTAAGTATCTTCAAGGGTGAATTTTTGCCAAATGTGAATAGTACAAGGTCTTTAGTTGACTTTTCCACTTTTTGATTTTCCAAGGACCATTTCTGCCAACTTTGAAACTTGAGGGACCAATTATGTAATTTCACCAAAATTTTCACCCAAGGACTATTTTTGCCAATTTTTTATAATACCAGGACCATAATTGTATTTTTCCAAAAGATTTTAATCCCAGGGGCTATTTTTGACAACTTTGCAAAGTTCAGGGACTAAACTTGTAAACTTTTGAAACTTTTCATCAAAGGACTAATTATGACAACTTGTGATTTTATAAGGACTTTGGTTGACTTTTCTTTTAAAATTAATGCTTAGGGACTAGATTTGACAAGTTTTAAAAGTTGAGGGACTGAAACTGCCAATTGTGCAAACTTTGTTCGTTTTTCATTTGTTTTCAAACATTTTGCATCTAAAACATATAAAGCACAACCCTGGGATATTTTCAGTATTTTGATGCATATTTGGGTGTTTTTTGATGTTTTGGCAGTTCATATAAGACAAAAATGATGAGTATTTACACACTCATCAATCCCCCACACTAAAATATTGCTAGTCCCTAGCAATCTTTTTATGAAGACTTAATGGATTTGATGTCTCTTTACCAAAAGCCATTACTTCTGGAGTAGCCAAATGTTTCAGTTCAAGTAAGAACTATGGTACACTGATAACCATATGATTTTGAGCAAACCATCAGCTGTAAACGGATTTGATTTGTCTTTACCAAAAGCCGTTTGCTTCTGGACTAGCCAACTCTTCACGATTCAAAGATATGGTGAGCTGAATACCATGCAATTTTTGGCAAATTGCAAGCCGTAAACGAATTTGAGATATCTTTACCAGGAGCCGTTTGCTCTCGGATTAGCCAGACCTTTTGTGGATGAGACATGGTGGACTGATAACCATTTGTCGTGTTAGTGCAAAGCACTCACACCAGAAAAAAAATTTGGCCAAAATGGGGGAATTAAGGCTTTTAGATGGTAAAACTATGATCAAATTCGCCAGAATTCCCCCCCCCCCCACACTAGAATTGAATATTGCCCTCAATATTCAAAGTCCCGGCCATTATGCCGATACTTTGAGATGTAAAAACTTTAGAAATTAGGCAAGTGTGGGAACCATTAAAAATTAAGCTTCTTAAATAGAAGCTATCACTTCTTTTAAAGTGATGATGATGATTTTTTATTTTTTTTTATTTGGAAAGATATGTACATGCAGGGGCCATCTCCCCCACACTAGGGTGGTAGAAAGTAGAAAGAAGTCAGAAACACGGGTGAAAACCCATGGCATGCTAATTTTTGATCATCGAGTCACTAGCTTGACTCGATCCCCGCATTCATTGGTTCATGGGGAAAGTTTGGAGATCCGGGACAACCATGGGTGGTATGTCCTCTCCAAAGTAGTGCTTTAGCCGATGGCCATTCACTTTGAAATTTGGACCGTCGGGTTGAGATAACTCAACGGTACCATATGGATAAACTTTTGCAACGGTGAATGGTCCAGTCCAGCGGGTTTTGAGTTTTCCCGAGAAGATCTTTAACCGAGAATTGAAAAGAAGGACTCGATCACCAACGTTGAAAACGCGGTTTTTTATTTTTGAGTCATGAATCTTCTTTGTCTTTTCTTTGTAGATCAAAGAGTTCTCGTATGCCTGATCACGAAGTTCATTTAATTCATTCAGCTGAACTTTGCGGTGATCACCCGCTGTCTGGAGATCGAAGTTAGCATGTTTCAAGGCCCAGTAGGCTTTGTGCTCAAGCTCAATCGGTAGATGACACGCCTTTCCGTATACAAGCTTGTAAGGAGTACACCCGATGGGTGTTTTGTAAGCTGTACGGAAGGCCCAGAGTGCATCATCTAGTTTATCCGACCAAGAGGCACGGTTTTCACCTACTGTCCTCTCCAGAATCCTTTTAATACCACGGTTCGTTACCTCCACCTGCCCACTTGTTTGGGGGTGATACGCAGTGGAAAGACGGTGAGTTACACCGTACTTTTGCATGACTTTATCAAATTTGTCATTGCAGAAATGTGTACCACGATCACTAATAATGGCTCGTGGAGTTCCGAACCTAGCAAAAAGAGATTTCAAAAATTTTACAACAACTCTGGCATCATTGGTGGGTAAAGCTTTCGCCTCAACCCATTTCAACAAGTAGTCAACAGCCATGAGTATGTATTTGTTTCCTCGAGATGATGGAAATGGCCCCATAAAGTCAATGCCTCATACGTCAAAAATTTCACAGACTTGGATGGCGTTTTGAGGCATCTCGTTAGTCTTTGAAATATTCCCGTGACGCTGACAAGCGCTTTGACAAAATCCTGGGCATCTTTATAGATCGTGGGCCAGTAGAAACCAGAATCAAACACCTTCTTGGCGGTGTAGTTTGGATTATGATGTCCCCCCGTGGGTCCATCATGACAAGCTTTGAGAATATCCATGGCTTCTTGGCCATGGACACACCGCCTGATGACTTGATCGGCATAGATTTTAAACAAGAAGGGGTCATCCCAGAAGTAATGTTTGACGTCTTTAAAGGATTTGTTTTTCTGTTGGGATGTCATCCCTTTCACAACAAAGTTACCCGCATGGTAGTTTGCAAAGTCGGCAAACCATGGGGTAGTAGAGTCACCACGAAAAGAAACCGCATTGAGTGTCTCGAGAGGAAATGTTTCATTTATTTCCTTTTTCTCGAACACATCCTGGTGAGGGTTTTCTAATCAGGATAGATGATCAGCTGCTAGGTTCTCAGCTCCTTTTTTTATCACGGATAATGATATCAAATTCTTGCAGGAGGAGAACCCATCGGAGTAATCTCGGCTTTGCATCTTGTTTGGCAAAGAGATATTTCAGGGCCGAGTGATCCGTATACACTATGCATTTGGTCAGGATTAAGTAAGGCCAAAATTTTTCAAAAGCATACACCACGGCTAACAACTCTTTTTCCGTTGTGGTGTAATGATTCTGATGCCTCGTTCATAGTTTTGCTTGCATAGTGTATAGGCTGAAAGTGTTTTTTTTTCGTTGCCCCAAGACCGTGCCTATAGCAAAATCACTTGCATCGCACATGAGTTCAAAAGGCAAGTCTCAATCGGGGGCAACCAAGATGGGTGCTTCTGTGAGCTTTTTCTTGAGAGTTTGAAAAGCTTCGATGCACTCGGGAGAGAAAATGAAACGAGCATCTTTTTCAAGAAGATGTATCATGGGCCGGGCGATTTTAGAAAAATCATGTATGAATCGAAGATAGAATCCGACATGACCTAGGAAACTCCTGACACCTTTGACTGTGGTGGGATGAGGTAGTTTAGCAATGACATCAACTTTGGCTATGTCGACTTCAATCCCGTTCTTAGAAATCTTATGGCCGAGGACAATGCCTTCTTTGACCATAAAGTGACTCTTCTCCCAATTTAGACAAAGGTTGGTGTCTTCACACCGTTTGAGCATGTTATCTAAATGGGAGAGACATGATTGGAAAGAATTCCCAATGACCGAGAAATCATCCATAAAGACCTCCATAGTTTTCCCGATCATGTCGTGAAATATGGCCATCATACACCGTTGGAATGTGCCTGGAGCATTACATAAGCCAAAAGGCATACGTCGGTAGGCAAAAGTTCCGTAAGGGCATGTAAAGGTAGTCTTTTCTTGATCCTTTGGATCAATGGGAATCTGGAAGTAACCCGAGAAACCGTCTAGGAAACAATAGTACTCGTTTCCCGCTAATCTCTCGAGCATCTGGTCCATGAAGGGTAGAGGAAAATGGTCTTTACGGGTGGCGTCATTTAACTTGCGATAGTCAATGCATACTCTCCATCCCGTAACCAATCGAGTTGGAATCAACTCGTTTTCTTCATTTGTGACAACAGTAATGCCACCCTTTTTTGGAACGCAATGAATGGGGCTAACCCAAGGACTGTTAGAGATAGGGTAAATCAATCCGGCATCAAGAAGTTTGATAACCTCTTGTTTGATAACCTCGTGAATTTTAGGATTAACCCGTCTCTGTTGTTGAACTGCAGGTTTGAAGTCATCCTCCATTAAGATTTTGTGGGTACAGAATTCAGGATTAATACCCTTGATATCGTAGAGTTTCCAAGCAATTGCTTGCTTGTGTGACTTCAGAACCTTTATGAGAGCAGCTTTTTCCTCATCTTTTAAATCTTTAGCAATAATGACGGGTAATTTATCATCACCCTAAATGCCTACTCGAGATGAGGCGGTAAGTCCTTAAGTTCGACCTCAGGAAAATCAGCAGTNACTGCAGGTTTGAAGTCATCCTCCATTAAGATTTTGTGGGTACAGAATTCAGGATTAATACCCTTGATATCGTAGAGTTTCCAAGCAATTGCTTGCTTGTGTGACTTCAGAACCTTTATGAGAGCAGCTTTTTCCTCATCTTTTAAATCTTTAGCAATAATGACGGGTAATTTATCATCACCCTAAATGCCTACTCGAGATGAGGCGGTAAGTCCTTAAGTTCGACCTCAGGAAAATCAGCAGTTTTCTCAACATATTTGATTTCCTCGTTATGAAGTTTCTGTGGAAGAACAGGAGGAGGAGAGGGATCTTCATTCAACAACTTCTCAAGGAGAAGTATATCCCTGTCCGAGTCAATCTCTTGGTTATCAATTCCCTCGGGAATCGAATCACTTTTGAGAAAGGCCTCTATCTCCTCTAAGATGAAGTCACTTCCCTCAAATGGAGTTAGGGAAGGAGAAGAATTAGCAATGATAGGTTAAGAAGAGGGAGTGGGATTGCCACTCGAAGAATTATTAGTGAAACCAAGAATTTCCTGAGAATACTCTTCCGAAGCAATATCGATGACATCGATTCTGTTAATTTCTGCGGTGTCATAGTTGGAAGAGTATCTCGAGGTCTGATCAAGATTGAATGTGATGGCTTCATTACCAACACGCAGTGTGATTTCTTCATCAAAGACATCGATCAAAGCTCGGCCCGTTCTTAGGAATCCCTCCCTAAAATGAGAGGAACCCTCGGGTCTGCATCGAAGTCAACAATCACGAAATCTGCCGGAAAATGGAACTTTCCTACATTCACGAACACATCCTCAGCAATACCGAGGGGACGAGATATAGAGCGAAATGCAAGTGATGAGACGAAAAGTGTTACGCTTTTAAGGGGTCATTTAAGCCTTAATTCGTATAAATGTGATCAAATATTGCCCTAAATCGTTCCTTTTGTCATTTTAGGTACTTTTGAGGAGAATTCTAGAAAACATGCATATTTGGACGTTTTTGGAGCATAAAAGTGAAGAAAATGACAAAGTCTCAAAAGAAGCAGAAATTACAACCTGACGGCGTCAGAGTCACAAGGTGACACCGTCAGCAAGCCTTGACAAAAGAGTGGAAACCAATTATCAAATGACAGGCCAGAAAGATTTTGGAAATTAACACCTGACGCCGTCAGGTGTTAGAAGATGTAGGCCGTCAGGTTATGAGTTAAAGAGTGACGGCCCAGAGAGGAATAGAGAGTGACGGCGTCAGAAGTGGATCTAGGCCATCCGAGAAACCTAATGGCGGCGAGCTGACGGCGTCAGCCTCTATAACCTGACGCCGTCAGAATGTAAAATCTATATATAGTTTTCTATTTTTCATTCATAAAGTGTGGAACTTTGTGGAGAACTTTTGGCACCAAACCCTAGATGAATTTTCTGTACTTTTTAGGGTTTCCAACCCTT
>LBNU01037875.1:46924-60844 GCA_014162995.1 Artemisia annua | reverse complement strand
GAAAATAAAACCCTCAAAGTGTTATAAAATGTTTTTATTCACAAACACTTTGAGAGATTTTCAAATGAATGGTTTCAAAAGGCATCACTAGGATAGTCATGGTGTTATAAGGTGACTGAGGTTAGGAATAACCGTCCTATGATCCGCCTAAACCGGAGGGATCTACCCAAGGACATCACCAATAGTTAGTATTTAGAAGTCCTTAGGTATGATATGAAAAAAAAGGAGTAATGAATGAAACGGAGAAAGAAGGGGTTAAAGAATTAAAAAGAAACGTTGTAAAAAGGGTGAAAAGAAATGAGCCCTCCAAAATATTCAACCTTAGGGCAGACACCGGGTTCAATTCATATGCTACTGGTTGTTGCTAAGGCGACACCGGTATTGAAGATAAAAGACGTCATGGACCCAGTGACGCATGCACCTTAAACTTCTAGCCACTCGGGTATCTCTCAAAAGATACTTGTTTCATTCTCACGGGGAACCGTTGTAATCTATCGACCTTCTCTTAGAGTCGGTTGATATTGAAACAGGAGACCCTGCCCCAATCTCCGAATAGGAAACCATAAGTTGCACTAATTGAGTCTAGAGCCACGAGATACATCAAAGATCTCTTAGGAACACTTAGTAATCTTACATTGGTTGTCCTACATCAATGGACACCAACTGTAAATTATCGAGTCCTTCGCAGATCTTAGCAATCTGCCTTGAACGTTCATGAGGGATTTACTTAAGTATTTCTCGAATGATTGAACGAAAATCCTGCCAGGGTCAACATCAAACAGCCCTGACAGCAGGTCATTTTGGTAATTCCTCGTAGGTTACGCTTAGTGTTTATGATGGCTTCAAACGGTCTACAGTCGTGGGGTGATCTCCAGCAACTCACCTAATCGTGGGTGTACTTAGTTGTGCCCGTGTAAGCTCCTTAGGGGGTATCCGATTAGGAACGGCCTTGGCGCGAATTAGAAGGAGTCTTCACAATATGCTGTTGATGAATTCTAGTTCAAACCTGTAAGTACCGGTTGTTTTATTGCTAACTGTTTTATTTCAGGTACAAATGCCATCTTGAACACCAACTTCCACATGCTCATACATACATCTCAATGCCAAAGAAAGCTCGATGCAACATCACAGCCTAAAGAAAAGATTCTACGACAACAATCATGAATTTTTCAACAACAATGACAGAGCTAAGAATGCATAAATACAACACAGTTAAAGATGTATGAGCATGTCGGAACGGAGCGAATCCATTAGAGATACCGAAAGTGACGCGTGGCGGATTACAACATCATCTCTCATTTTCACATCAACAAAGACAAAGAACAAAGAACGATGAATCACTTCTACTACAATCATTTTGAATACGTCTAAAGCTACAAATGTCAACAGTTAAAGTCCAAAGACAAAGACGTCAAGCAACCTCGATGACCGTGACGAACTTCTATCCTTCAACAATCCTTCATGACCGATCCTTAGGGCGGGATTGTTAGGATCATAGATTTCAACTATTCAGTCAAGTCTCGGTCATTTCAGTCAATGTAATAGGTTGCTAGAACTATCATAATTAGCTACGTTATTTAGTTACTCGTATGGTTTATGTTTAAGTTTAATAAGATGTCCAATGACATGTATCTCATTACAATTGTTGGTTAATTTCATATCTTAAGAAAACTCTTGCTCTTTCATCTTTCATATTGTTATTAATCAACCAAGTCTAATTCTCATCTCATTTCTCTTATAAGATTACTTGTGTTTACTAATATGGTGACCTAACAAAACTTTTTCTTGATTAAATTTTATTTCACCATGCAACTATGTGTAATATTAGGTGTAATGGGGTTTAAGTTGGTGAGATTAGGGACCAACATGTGTCCCTTGGACACATAAAAACTGGCCACCTCAAGGAGGTGGTGGGTTTGTCATCTTTTTGTGCACTAAAATATTTACGGGGTACCGTTTAGTGTATAGCTTTGATATTTTAGCGTTATCGGGTACCGGGTTAATTAAAAATAAATTCTAACGGGACAAGACGGGATATAACAAAGTTGTAAAAATTATAAAAATATGATTTTTGTAAACATTGGGTCTTTTGATAGTTATTACTTTGTTGGTACAATTTTTGTTATATATAAGTACAAGTAATGGTTTAATATTTGGTAACTTACCAAAATATATAATATATAGTTTAATAAACGTTAGTGGAAATATAACTAATATATAAATATATTAGTGCCCTAGTGGAATTTGTTTGGTGTATTGGTTATAAACTATAATCATATGTTATTATTTATTTAAAGATAAATAAATAAATGTGACTTGAAATTATATATTCTACGAGTGGGATAGAATGCAAATGATGTCGTGATGAAATGTAGACTAACCCTAGTCTATGAAATGTATGATGAATGATAATGTGACTTATCCTACTTGGTTTCGTCAAATGAATATCCGTAAACCTAGTTTACGTGAAATGATGAATTGAAATCTGTGAATAGAAAAATGTCGAGACATGGGAAAATGACCTGAAATTGAGAATTATGACAGTTGCCTAACCAAAAAGGAATTCAGTCCCTGAATTCAGCTGGTGTTGGTCTTGGAAGTAGACTCAGTGAAAAGATGTGGGTATTTAAGTCGCATTTGGTCTTCCCGTTCCCAAGTAAACTCGGGACCTCTTCGAGAATTCCAGCGAACTTTCATGATAGGAATTCGACTTTGCTTCAGCTGTTTGACCTCACGGTCCATGATTTCTACGGGTTCTTCCACAAAGTTAAGCTTATCATCTAGCTGAATTTCTTCTAGTGGAATGACGGACGTCTCATCAGAAAGACATTTCTTGAGATTTGAGACATGAAACGTGTTATGAATGTTGCTGAGTTCTGACAGAAGCTCAAGCTTGTAAGCTAACGGACCAATTCTTTCCAGAATCTTAAATGGCCCAATGTATCTCGGGTTCAACTTCCCGCGTTTTCCGAATCGTATCACGCCCTTCCAAGGCGAGACTTTCAACATGACTTTTTCCCCAACCTGGAATTCCAATGGTTTGCGTCGAATATCTGCATAGCTTTTCTGTCGACTTCTAGACGTTTCGAGTCTTTCTCAAATCTGNTCTTAAATGGCCCAATGTATCTCGGGTTCAACTTCCCGCGTTTTCCGAATCGTATCACGCCCTTCCAAGGCGAGACTTTCAACATGACTTTTTCCCCAACCTGGAATTCCAATGGTTTGCGTCGAATATCTGCATAGCTTTTCTGTCGACTTCTAGACGTTTCGAGTCTTTCTCAAATCTGAATTATCTTTTCAGTCGTGTCACGTACCAACTCCGGACCAGTAAATTGTGTATCACCAACTTCCGCCCGACAAACTGGTGAACGGCACTTACGACCATAAAGTGCCTCGAATGGTGCTGCTTTTATGCTAGAATGGTAGCTGTTGTTATAAGAAAACTCGATCAATGGCAAATGGTTAGCCCAACCATTTCCAAAGTCAATCACACATGCCCTCAGCATGTCTTCAAGTGTTTGAATATTCCTTTCACTCTGACCATTGGTCTGAGGATGGTAGGCAGTGCTCATGTCTAACTTAGATCTAAAAGAATCTTGCAATGATCGCCAAAAGTTTGAAGTAAAACAACTATCTCTGTCGAAAATGATGGAAACTGGTGCGCCGTGCCTTTCCTTGACATAAAGTCTAGTGAGTTGATCCATGGAATAAGTCTTTCTAATTGGTATGAAGTGAGCTGATTTGGTAAGATGATCTACAATCACCCAAATAGCATCATAACCACCTGATGTCTTGGGAAGTTTAGTGACAAAGTCCATTGTAATGCATTCCCATTTCCATTGTGGAATTTCCAGTTGTTGAAGTAACCTTGACGGTTTCTGGTACTCGGCTTTCACTTTAGCACAAGTAAGGCATTTGCTAACGTACTTAGCTATTTCTGCTTTCATGTCTGGCCACCAATAAAGTCTCTTGAGATCTTGATACATCTTATCAGATCCTGGATGAATAGAGTACTTCGATTTATGTGATTCATGCATAATTAATTTTCGTATTCCACCGTAGAGAGGTATCCAACTTCGGTCCTTGAAACATAATACTCCATCCGATCTCTTCACAAAACCATTTTTATTCTCCAGCATACCATAGATTTTCTCACTTGGTCGGTTTTCTTCCTTGAGTGCCTCAATCTGAGCCTCAAGAATTTTTGATGGTAACGGAGAAATGATTGTCATTCCCAATGACCTGACTCTCAGAGGTTTGAGTCGTTCCTTCCGACTGAGTGCATCAGCCACAACATTGGCTTTCCCCGGGTGATATCGAATCTCACAGTCGTAATCACTAAGCAATTCTAGCTAACGACGCTGCCTCATATAGAGTACCTTTTGATCTAGTATATACTGTAAACTCTTGTGGTTTGTGAATACTACGCACTTGGTGCCATAAAGATAGTGCCTCCAAATCTTGAGTGCAAAAACCACTGCACCCAACTCTAAGTCGTGTGTAGTATAATTCTTCTCGTGTGTCTTGAGCTGTCGAGATGCATAAGCTATTACCTTCTCGTTCTGCATCAACACAGCTCCAAGTCCTTTATGTGATGCATCGCAATATACCACGAAGTTCTCAATACCTTCTGGTAGTGCCAAAATTAGCGCGCTATAAAGCTTTTGTTTCAATAACTGAAAAGCAGACTCTTGTTTCTCTTCCCATTCGTATTTCTGGTTCTTTTGTCTCAACTTAGTCAGCGGCTTAGCTATTTTAGAAAACCCTTCGATGAACCTTCTGTAATATCTGGCAAGTCCTAAGAATTGGCGAATTTCTGTAGGAGTCTTGGGCGTAGCCCAACCTTTAACTTCCTTGATCTTTGCTGGATCTACTTGTAATCCTTGGCTATCAATGACATGGCCAAGAAATGGGACTCTTCATTTCCAAAAATCACACTTCGAAAATTTGGCATACAATTGCTCTTTCTTGAGCAGTTCTAAGATCGTTCTGAGGTGTTCTTGGTGTTCTTCTTTGCTTTTTGAGTAAATCAAGATATCGTCAATGAATACAATCACAAACTTATCCAGATATGGTTTACACACCCTGTTCATGAGGTCCATGAACACAACAGGTGCATTGGTTAATCCGAACGGCATTATTTGAAACTCATAATGACCATAACGAGTTCTAAAGGCTGTTTTCGGGATGTCCTCCTCCCGAACTCCTAACTGATGGTAACCGGATCTTATATCGATCTTGGAGTAATAACTAGAGCCTTGTAACTGATCGAACAAATCGTCAATTCTAGGAAGTGGGTAACGATTCTTCACCGTTAACTTGTTCAATTCTCGATAGTCGATACACATTTTGAAAGATCCATCTTTCTTCTTCACAAACAAAACTGGTGCTCCCCAAGGCGAGGAACTCAGTCTAATGAATCCTTTATCCAATAGTTCTTGCAATTGGTTTGACAACTCTTGCATTTCTGAAGGTGCAAGTCGATAAGGTGCTCGCGCAACTGGCGCAGCTCCTGGTACTAAGTTGATCTGAAATTCGACTTGGCGTGTAGGTGGAAGTCCTGGCAATTCTTCCCGAAAGACATCTGGATAATCCTTAACAATTGGTATATCTTCAAGTCGTTTCTCATCCGACTTCTTTTCCGTAATATGAGCCAAGAATGCATAACAACCCTTCTTTATATATTTCCCGGTTTTGATGCATGATATGATACTGAGCCTAGCTCCACTTCGTTCCCCACGAATAACTAAAGTTTCACCGTCGTAAGGAAGATGAACCACTTTCTCATCACAAATGATTCTTGCACGATGTCGGGACAACCAATCCATACCGATAACAATGTCGAAAGTACCAAGTTCTACGAGCATGAGGTCTATATTGAATGGGTGGTTTAGGAAATTGAGAGTGCAACCACGGATAACGGTGTTGGTGCTAACTAAAGACCCATTAGCTAGTTCGACGTGATAAGAAATGTCTAGTGTAGTTGGTTCAATGTTGAGTAAAGATGCAAATGCAATAGAAACAAAACTTCTATCGGCTCCTGAATCAAATAAAATGGTTGCATAACGATTATTGACGAGAAACGTACCCTTAACAACATTCGGGTCCTCCCTGACATCTCCTCCTCCCATAACATAAGCTCTTCCTGTAGCTGTTCCACCTTGGTTTCCCGAACCTTGATTCTGTCCTTTTGGACATTTATTCTTGAAATGCCCGACTTCTCCACAGCCGAAACATGTTACTGGAGGTTTCTGATTATCCGCCACACGCGGAGCCTTGCATTACTTTGTTGGATGACCAATTTTTCCATAGTTATTACAAGGTTTTGGGCAGTTTCCAGGGTTATGGTGGGTTTGACATTTGTTGCAATTGGGTAAAGTACCATGGTAACCCTTCTTCTAGATTGGACCTGCAGCATAGGCCTTTGCATTATCTTGTTTCTTAGGTGGTGGTTGAGTAGCATTGCCACCCTGGTTGTTGTTCCACTTTCTTTTTTTGTTGTTGTTATTGGTGTTGTTTCGGTTATTGTTGTAGTTATTGCTGTTATTGTTGTTTCGGTAGTTGTTGGTGTTGTTTTTATAGTTACGGTTAGGGTTGGTGTTGCTGTTGGTATTGTTTGCAGACTTTCCTTTACTTATAATCTGAGCCATAAGTTTATGAGACATCCTGATTTCCTCATCCAGTGTGTGTGGATCAAAAGAAATCACATCTCCACGGATGTTCTCAGGTAAACCACCGATGAAATTTTCTAACAACTTCTCATTATCCGGAACCATAGACGGACATAAAGCAGCCAACTCTTGATACCTCCTGATATATGTCTCAATATCATTTCCCAATGTCACTAGTTCATAAAACTCGGTCTCCATCTTCTTCACTTCCGTACGGGGACAAAATTTCTTAGTCAACAGCTTCTTGAATTCGTCCCATGAAAGTTTGTAGGCATTTTCCATTCCCATGGGCTTTGCATAAGAATTCCACCATGACATAGCTTGGTCAAGAAGTGTGCTAGCAGCAAATTTTACCTTGGACTCCTCGGGACAATTGCATAGACTAAATACCGATTCGGTATGCTCAAACCAACGGATCATAGAAATGGCTCCTTCAGTACCTTTGAATTTTATAGGATCACCACTTTTGAAATCCTTGTACGTACACTTACGTCTAACANGAAAGTTTGTAGGCATTTTCCATTCCCATGGGCTTTGCATAAGAATTCCACCATGACATAGCTTGGTCAAGAAGTGTGCTAGCAGCAAATTTTACCTTGGACTCCTCGGGACAATTGCATAGACTAAATACCGATTCGGTATGCTCAAACCAACGGATCATAGAAATGGCTCCTTCAGTACCTTTGAATTTTATAGGATCACCACTTTTGAAATCCTTGTACGTACACTTACGTCTAATAGTTGCATTGCTAGCTTGTTCGGATGTTTCTACTTGAGGAGCGGCTTCAGCAGCCCTTGCAGCAACATTAGCTCTTTCAACCACTATTGCCTCAGCTATGCTATCCTTTACAAGTTTCCTGATAGCGGCTTGTGACATGGCCGGTGCGGCCGGTGCAGCCTTTTCTTTCCTTGGTGGCATATTTCTGATCAATCACAACGGAACACAACCATGAGAAATCATACTAAAAATGATCATCATACGATGTATATAAATCCATAACAAGCATAAATACCACCACAACATGTATAAGTACAACCACAACCTGTATAAGTACAACCACAACATGTATAAATACAATAATTATAAAGAGCAACCACGAAACATCATAAATATAATCACAATACATGAATATAATACATGAAAATTTCAGCCTACATGGACCGATATATATATATAGCACAACCATTCCTACATAGTAGAGTCATACTTGATACATTTGTTTGTACAACAACCAAAATACAACAAGTTCTTTAAACTATGTCCCACACCCCGGGACTAGGATAATAGTAAAAGCTACATAATACAAGTCTATGTCTAGGCGCCTTCGGGTGCTCCACCAGGTGCTCCAGATGGTCCAGCTCCTCCCCTAAGATGCTTGATCTCCTGATCAAACCTGACAACAATCTCCTCGAGATGCTCAACTCTAAGCCAAAGAGCAGCCACTCTGGTATCTGACTTCACCAACCAATCCCACACTAATACCAACCAATCCTACACTAATGACATCTGATGACCAAAATGAGCTACCTGCTCATGATTCTGCCCCTGACGTGTCTCTATTCCCTGGTAAGACACATCGATACTAACCCGTCCTAAGACTAGTCCCTCTACCTCCTCCTCCATCGCCTCAAGTCTACCATCAACGGTCACATCCATCTGGTGTTTCAACTTGTCGATCTGTCCCTGTAAGTCAGCTAACTGGGAACCTAAGGTAACGGTAGTAGGCTCTCTCGCTGTAGCAGCACGAGAGCTCTCTCCTACATGATACTGAGTAGGTGGTGGAATATCAGAAGTCTCAGTAGTAGGTAATGGTGGAGTGGTAAGCCTTGCACGCTTCTCGAGCGGCGAGGGTAGAGTAGGTGTAGGAGCAATAGCAGATGTAACTGATGGTGATGGTGATGTAGGAGTAATGGGTATCCTAGGAGTGGGAGTAACAATGCGAACACTCTTCCTACCATTCTGAAAAGTCCTACGACGACGGACTGGGAGAGTCTGTCCTGAGTGAACAGATGTAGCATGGGGTAATGAAGCTGTAGGTGCACGTAAAACAGAGGATGGTGCAAAAGGAGATATCTGAGGAGTGGGGGCAACCTCATCCTCGTAAAAGGCCTCGGTGTTCTCCCTAGCTGTCACGAGTGGTGACTGAGGTGCTGGATGAACAGGTGATGCAACAGGTGCTGGATGAACAGGTGATGCAACAGCAGTGGATGACATAGCATCCGCCATCTTAGTGTCTGATGAAAGTATGATAGGGTGTGTATCTGAAGACATGTCTCTGTGACAATCAATGTAAGATGAAATGAATAACCCGAGTAATGAAATCACATAAAAATGAATATACACTTATGATGTAATGATGAGATGCTATTATGAGGTAGTTATAGTCTAGGGTATAAGGACAACCTAGTTCGCTATAACTTTGCTCTGGTACCAATCTGTCACACCCTGAATTTACCTGTTATATGGCAGCGGAATTGATTACCTGGGTGTAACGATCATGGCATCTCATACGAGGTTATATTGAACGACCTAAAGTGTCGTTTAGTAAAATACAACGTTTGATCATTTATTTAAAACATACAGAGTTTACAAACATAGGTCCCATAAGGTTTTACAAATTTATTGAAAACAAGCACGACAAGATCAAATGATACATAAGTGCAATGAAATAAAAGTGTGAGACGCATCGAATCCACGACTCCATGAAGGTCCAAATGCATGTCACATGAGTTACTTTAATTACCTGAAAATACATTGCTAAAACGGTCAACAATAATGTTGGTGAGAAATCATAGGTTTATAAAATGTAATGTTATACGGTAACCTCAAGTATAATTTGTATGACAAAGTCAAATGAAAAATAGTACAATAGCCCTTAAGCTCATAACCCCGAAGCTAGACTGAATGAAATGCCCCTCCAGAGTGTTTTGCCAGACACTCTAATAATGATAAAAATGAAATGCATCCATTTGACTGTTGGTATAACCAACGCGGATGGAGGCGTCACCCTCAATAGATCTATCCACTCACTCTCGCTTATGTACAATTAACGGTTCATGATAATAGGGGAACTTTCATAGGCAATGTGGTAACTTAAGCATTGTACTTGAATTTGATACTTAGGTCCGTACAAAAATGGTTCAATGTATTCTCCCCCGTAGGATTTGAAATAAATAATGAAATGTAAACGGGGCTATGAAAACTCACCTCAAGTGATGGTACAATATGTAGTGAGTGAACTGAAGTGATGAGGTGCAACTCCTAGCCACAACCTATAATGAATGTATGTAGTCTAATTTAGATTATGAAATGAATTCATGTATGCACTTGCACTTATAATCTATACCACTCGTATTAATTCAAAACATGTATAATCGTCGAAAATATAATTTATATTATCGTATTATGTCATAATGAATTTTACATGTTTATATGGTGTACCGATGTTTTATGATAGTCGTTGGGCGATAAAGTGTGAAAATACAAGTTTTCGTCGTAAAATATTAGACTTAATAATTTCTAAAAACGGCCAAAAGTGGCATCGGAAAAACTAGTTGTAAAATGGTGTATACTGAGAATTGGAGGTTATACTCAGTAGCTTTGGAAAGCTTGGTGCATTATCTAAATATGTTCAGTAGTGAAATTTTACCCATTGTGTCTAGATGTTAAGATAAATGGTCGAAAAGTTGGGTATTTAGGCCAAAACTGCCATTTTTGGGCAGTTTTTAGGAATGTTTGAGAGGTCATAGTTTACAGGTTATAAGTCCAAATGACATAAGGCCAACTGATTTGAAAAGTACTCCAGGAGTACTAACTTTTGTTCTTGAGTCCCAACTCCAGAACTGAGCCAATTGAGGGGAAAATGGCCTCAAACATGGGTGTTTGCAAGTTTTCTGGGCAGACTTAGAATATTTTCCAAGTAAAAGTGCTGGTAGAAATTTTAGTGAACCAATATCTTTGAAAATTCATAACTAATTCGTTATAAGGCCGTTTCTTGTGTTCTTTATATCCCCAAAATGGTGAGAAAGTGTACTAGCATATTTTCAACGGTTTGGTACTTTTTAACAAGGTCTAAGGCTCGTTTTTGGTCCATAAAATTCGTGCATCAGCAATATATTTTTCTGAAAAGTATATATAGTTAGTGAAACTCAATTTTGGCATATCTTTTTCGTCGTAAGTCCGTTTTTAGTGATTCAAGCGGCCATGTTTTCGTCTTTGAATGTATTTTCTAGTTCTTGGGTCCAAAATTAGCCAAAACCTACTGAGTTTACTATATTTTGAAAATAGGGACAGTAGCAAAATATATAGTGCTAAAAATGGTTTTTCCTATTTTATTCTTGTCCAAGTCCATCACCAACAACATCAACTCATCCCTTAATCTACCATGCACCTTACTAGGGTGCCATGGGTTCCCTAAGATCATTTTTCAACCATTTCTCTATAGGTTCACTAGTCATACATTTTAAAGATAAAAATTGATACAAAATATAAATGTAGTGGTATAGATTTTTATATGCATGTACATTTCATAAGAAAATAACATGAACCTTGATAAAATTTATGAAAAGAAGTTGATAAACTTACTTGGATGATTAGGAAATTTTAATGATTAAACCCTACTAATCTATAGGTTTATATTTCAAAACCTTGTAATAGATTATGACTAGTTCTTGTAAATGAGATTGTCTTTGAAAATTTTGGTCTTCCCCTTGGTGTTGGATTTGGAACGAGCACAAAACAAGAAACAAGAGAGAAGAAAACTTTTTCTTGATCAATTTTTATTTCACCATGCAACTATGTGTAATATTAGGTGTAATGGGGTTTAAGTTGGTGAGATTAGGGACCAACATATGTCCCTTGGACACATAAAAACCGGCCACCTCAAGGAGGTGGTGGGTTTGTCATCTTTTTGTGCACTAAAATATTTACGGGGTACCGTTTAGTGTATAGTTTTGATATTTTAGCGATATCGGGTACCGGGTTAATTAAAACTAAATTCTAACGGGACAAGACGGGATATAACAAAGTTGTAAAAATTATAAAAATATAATTGTTGTAAAAATTGGGTGTTTTGATAGTTATTACTTTGTTGGTATAATTTTTGTTATATATAAGTACAAGTAATGGTTTAATATTTGGTAACTTACCAAAATATATAATATATAGTTTAATAAACGTTAGTGGAAATATAACTAATATATAAATATATTAGTGCCCTAGTGGAATTTGTTTGGTGTATTGGTTATAAACTATAATCATATGTTATTATTTATTTAAAGATAAATAAATAAATGTGACTTGAAATTATATATTCTACGAGTGGGATAGAATGCAAATGATGTCGTGATGAAATGTAGACTAACCCTAGTCTATGAAATGTATGATGAATGATAATGTGACTTAACCTACCCGGTTTCGTCAAATGAATATCCGTAAACCTAGTTTACGTGAAATGATGAATTGAAATCTGTGAATAGAAAAATGTCGACACTTGGGAAAATGACCTGAAATTGAGAATTATGACAGTTTATCTGCAAATGAACTAATCACAGCATCTGGAGATTCTCCGTCTTTTTTTTGCCTTCCTTTGATCCACAATACACTACGCGGGGGTTCTTCATCTGCTTCAATTTCTTTTTGTTCGATCTAATGAACATCAAGTGCATACACATATATATAAATTAAATTAACCAAGATAATCTGATCAATTTGTAAAACAAATGTAAAGTTACCATTTTCTCTTTAACATAAACATATCCACCTCGTCCCATGTTATGCTGATAAATATTTTTGGAACGCGACAGTTTAGCTTTCTCTGATTTCTCCTAAAAACACAAAATCATAAGGCGTTTAGATGCGGTAATGCTGCAAACTAAAAACTATGAAATGACATATAGACTTAAAAATAAAGATGACTAATTAAAACCTTGAATGCCTTGGTGGTCGTGTAGGTTACAAACTCAACCCATTCTTGTTGTAACATAATTGTACTATACTTTTCTGGGCATTCATTCATTTTCGAAGGTGTATCAAGGTTGGGCAATATATATCTTTCCTTGAGTTTCATTCTGAAATTAAGTTGACCAAGACGATTCATTATCACTTTTTTGAATGTCACCTCAACATCAAAATATTTCTGCAAAGATTAACACAATGTTGTTAATTAGTTGCAGATAATTGATAAATTAAACTTATATATGTAGTACTGGGTTAAAAATTAGTATATATGTACCGTGATTACATCCCATAATTTTTGTCTTGATTCTTTATCCACCTTCTTCCAGGATAGAACCTTCAAACCTATATGCTCACGAACCACATCTCCTTAAAAACTCGAAAATAGAGCTCTGTTTAATCCTGTTACCCTATTCAACCCATCGAAGTTTACCTTGTGCTTTACTTGACCAGGATGCCCATATTCACTGCGAAACCTAGATAGCCTTGTTATGCCCCTATTAGAAAGTGGTCGATTAGATTGGTTGACATTTTTTTCATCAGTTGAATAATATTCGTCGTCCTCATAGTGTATTGCGTTAACATCATCACCTTCATAATTATCTGCAAGCGAAATATCAGTATCGACGTTTTCAATCATTTCCATGGCCCTTTAAAAAAGCAATAATGTGTACAAGAAAATGATTCTGGCTTGGAGAGTAAGATTGAAGATTTGATTTTTTTGTTTTGGTGTTGGTCTTTAGTTTAGGAGATAAAAGAGGGTTTAGGTGATTTAAAAATTTTGGATGAAAATTTTGGCTCCAAATTCTTTTCAATTATTTTCAAAAAATTTCGTTTATGAACACAAACTGGTTTTCTTTTCTCCAAAATCATGACTATAGAGTTTCAGGGGGCATCTTTCAGAAAACCGAGGAGAGTAATCATAGATGATGATAAATACTACTCCACCTCACTCCCAATATTTGTCCTTGTTTTACTTTTTAAGTCTTTATTTTACAACTTTTACCTTAATTTTTCTTTCTTGTGTTATATAATACTTTGTGTGAAATAGATGAATGGATTGTGTTTTAAATGTATTTTCATTTGTATAATTTTCATCAAGTATTATACAACACAAAAAAAAAATATCAAAGGTCAAAGTTATAAAAAAAAGACTTAAAAAAAAATAAACGAATGGACAATAATTTTGTTAGAAATGGCAAACTAAGTCCTCCTTCCTTTAAACTATGACTATAAATTAGTGGTATTGATTGGTTCGGTTACGGGTTGTTCGATTAGTTCGGTTTCATTAAA
>LBNU01037875.1:25021-40290 GCA_014162995.1 Artemisia annua | reverse complement strand
GGGTAGCTCCGAAACCACATGCGTACTACGCTTATACAACGATATACAATACAACTCGAGATAATGGCGTATATCCATGATGTGTACCCAATTTCCCAAGCAAAGATTCTCTTAAGAAGATAAAGAACTACTCACCGGCTAACCCTAACATCTTTAATTAGCACACAAGATATGGGGTGAAACAAGCTGATGGGAACGAAAAGCCACAAGTACCTTCGAAGAGCTTTAAAGAGAACCACTACTCCATGTGTGGTGACTAACTTCTAAATAAACACTATCATATCTCATTCTCCGCATTTTGAAAATCTCAAATAATGAAATCCGCGGATACTTAGCCGATAATTTTAAGCCATGCATATATAAAGTAAAGTACGGGAGCCGACAAAAGAGTAGCTCCTTGTGTACAAAACTAGCAAAAGCTTTTATGATTATCTTTGGTTAAGGGAACATGCTAGGGCTCAACACGCCCGGATCAAGTCAAAATTTTTATTCTCCCTCTTACCTAGTAGGAAAGTCAAACGCGGTGTCAAAACTTTTATTCTATTTTTGCATAATTTTTATAAATTTTTCTCATTTTTTCTTTGGAATTTTTCAAAATTTTTCAATTTTTGTGGATTTTTTAGGAAAAACGGGGTTGCATAAGTAAACTGCAGTGGTGAAAGTGCTAGGTCAATCAAATCGAAGATTCACCCCCCACAGACTAAAGATAAACATTTTCCTCAATGTTTCCAAGGTAAGGGTAATCCTAACAATAATTCTAAGGTCGTTTATTAAGTGTGCCAAAGATACCATTAGTCGATAAAATTTTGGATATAATGATTTCCAAGCAAGCATCAATACATGGGACTCGAGTGGAGATGAGACGATCCACGAGCACGAGAGTCATCATGAATTGGGGAAATCTGCACAAACACAAACAACCAAGCAAACACAAGATTGGAAGAGGTCGCCCTCCTCGCGTTACTTATTAGAAACTAAAAAGCATAGATGGATAAGCATGGGGTGCCTCCCACGAAGCGCTTGTTTTTAGTCATTGAGTCACTAAGCTTGACTCTATCCCGAATTAGTTGTCTTTGGGAAAAGTCTGGAGATCCGGGATAACCAAAGATGGTATGTCCCCTCCAAAGTAATGTTTTAAACAATGACCGTTTACCTTGATATTTGCCCATTTTGTTGAGAAAGTTCAATAGTACCATAAGGAAAAACTTGGGCAACGGTAAACGGTCCAGACCAACGGGACTTGAGTTTCCCAGAAAATATTTTTAACCTTGAGTTAAAAAGCAAAACTTGATCACCGACATTAAAAACACGATTTTTGATTTTTAAATCATGAATCCGTTTGGTTTTCTCCTTATAAATCAAAGAATTTTCATAAGCTTGATCTCGGAGTTCATTCAACTCATTCAACTGGATTTTTCGGTGATCACCCGCGGTTTTTAAATCATAATTCACATGTTTCAGGGCCTAGTAGGTGCGATGCTCTAGCTCGATCGGAAGATGACATGCCTTTCCGTACACGAGCTTGTAAGGGGTACAACCAATTGGTGTTTTATAAGCTGTGCGGAAGGCCCAGAGTGCATCATCTAACTTGTCCGACCAAGAAGAACGATTCTCACCCACGGTTCTTTCCAAAATTCTTTTTAGACCACGATTCGACACCTCGACTTGACCACTAGTTTGAGGATGATAAGCGGTACTAAGTCGATGGGTAACACCATATTTTGACATAACTTTTGAAAATTGGTCATTACAAAAATGAGTTCCACGGTCACTGATAATAGCTCGAGGTGTACCGAATCTGGCAAACAAACTTTTCAAAAATTTTACAACCACTCGGGCGTCGTTAGTTGGGAGAGCTTTGGCTTCGACCCATTTAGAAAGATAATCGACCGCCACGAGGATGTACTTGTTTCCTTTTGAAGATGGAAATGGTCCCATGAAATCGATCCCCCATACGTCAAAGATTTCACAAACTTGGATGGAGTTTTGAGGCATCTCATCCCGCTGCGAAATTTTTCCTTGTCGTTGGCACGCGTCACAAGACTTCACCAGGTCATGTTCATCGTGGTAGATCGAAGGCCAGAAGAAACCGGAGTCAAAAACTTTTTTAGCAGTAAGATTGGCACCATGATGTCCCCCTGTGGGGCCATTGTGGCACGCCATCAAAATAGCTTCGGCCTCTTTACCATGGACACATCTCCGAATGATTTGGTCGGCACAAACTTTGAACAAATAAGGGTCTTCCCAAAAATAATGTTTGACATCTTTGAAAAATTTCTTTTTGTCCTGGGTTGACATTCCTTTTCTGATAAAATTACCCGCATGGTAGTTTGCAAAATCGGCAAACCATGGGGTACTAGAATCACAAAGAGATACACTCTCAAGTGTCTCGAGAGGAAATGAGTCATCAATATCCTTTTTCTCGAGAACACCTTGATGAGGATTTTCAAGACGGGACAAATGGTCAGCGGCTAGGTTTTCTGCTCCTTTCTTGTCGCGGATTTCGACATTAAATTCTTGGAGCAAAAGCACCCATCGCATTAATCTGGACTTGGCATCTTGTTTGGTCATAAGGTATTTTAGGGCTGAATGGTCCGTATACACTATGCATTTCTTTAAAAGAAGATATGGTCGAAATTTTTCAAAAGCATATATAACTGCCAACATCTCTTTTTCAGTAGTGGTATAATGAGATTGGGCATTGTTCATAGTTTTGCTTGCATAGTGTATAGGCCGAAAATATTTGTCCTTTCGTTGCCCCAGGACTGCCCCGATTGCATAGTCACTTGCATCACACATTAATTCAAAGGGCAAATCCCAATCGGGGGCAACTAAAATAGGAGCCTCCGTTAACTTCTTTTTAAGGGTATTAAATGCATTACTGCATTCATTGGTAAAATTAAACGGGGCATCCTTCTCTAAAAGGTGAGTCAATGGTCGGGCTATTTTAGAGAAGTCTTGTATGAAACGTCTGTAAAAGCCGGCATGACAGAGGAAACTTCGAATTCCCTTGACGGTCGTGGGATGAGGTAGTTTTGCGATAACATCAACTTTGGCTCTGTCCACCTCAATCCCGGCTTTTGAGATTTTATGGCCGAGGACTATACCCTCTTTAACCATAAAGTGACACTTCTCCCAATTCAGAACTAGGTTAGTGTCTTCACACCTTTGGAGCATTTGTTCTAAATGGGAGAGACAAGACGAAAATGAATCACCATAAACAGAAAAATCATCCATAAAAACCTCCATTGTCTTCCCGATCATGTTTTGAAAAATAGCGGTCATACACCTCTGGAACGTGCCTGGAGCATTGCATAAGCCAAAGGGCATACGTCGATAGGCAAACGTCCCATAAGGGCAAGTAAAAGTGGTTTTCTCTTGATCGGGAGGATCAATGGGAATTTGAAAATAGCCAGAAAAACCATCAAGAAAACAATAGAACTCATTTCCCGCAAGACGTTCAATCATTTGATCCATAAAAGGAAGCGGAAAATGGTCCTTTCGAGTTGCTTCGTTGAGCTTTCGATAGTCGATGCAAACTCTCCAACCGGTAACAAGACGTGTAGGAATAAGCTCGTTATCTTCATTCGTCACGACAGTCATACCACCCTTCTTTGGCACACAATGGACCGGGCTAACCCACGAGCTATCAGAAATGGGGTAAATCATCCCAGCGTCGAGTAGTTTGATAACTTCATTTTTGATCACATCATGGATTTTTGGGTTAACCCGTCGTTGTTGTTGGATGGACGGCTTAGAATCGTTTTCGAGTAAAATCTTGTGAGTGCAAAAACGAGGGTCTATGCCCTTGATGTTGGAAATACGCCAAGCTATGGCATCTTTGTGTTTCTTAAGCATATCAACGAGACGGTTCTTCTCCTCATCTTGAAGGTGTTTAGAGATAATGACTGGAAATTTGTCGGTTCCTTCCAAGAATGCGTATTCAAGATGAGGAGGTAAATCCTTAAGCTCGAGTTCTGGAGGCTTTTCGTCAGATGGCTCGACTTCTTTGACTTCTTCAACATAGAGTTTCTTCGGAGGGAGAGGTGAAAATGGATCTTCATTCAAAAGTTTTTCAAGCATAAGAATGTCTCCCTCCGGATCATAGTAAGAATCATCACTATCCGATAATGAAGATGTATCGGTAGAAAGAAAAGCATCACTTCTTCCAAAAAGAAATCACCTCCTTCAAACGGAGTGAAAAAAGGGGAAGAGTCGGCAATTATAGGTTGAGAAGAAGGATAAGAATCATCCATAGAGGGTGAAGATGAAGAATTATTTTTGGGGGTAGAAAAAGAAGAAGTGGGATTGCCACTTGAAAAACCGAGTATCTCTTGAGAATACTCATCAGAAATTTCATCAATGACATCGATTTTGTTTATGGTCATGGGTTAATCGGTGGAGGAATATCTTGCTGTTTGGTCTAAGTTAAATGTGACGGCTTCATGACCATCTCGCAAGGTAATTTCTTCATCGTACACATATATCAAAGCACGGCCTGTCTTTAGGAAACCACTTCCGAGAATGAGAGGAACCCTCGGATCGGGATCAAAATCGACGACAACAAAATCAGCCGGGAAGTGAAATTTTCCCACATTGACGATGACATCTTCGGATATGCCTTTAGGACGAGAGGTAGAACGGTCGGCAAGCTCGAGTGTCATTCGTGTAGGAGTCAAAGCGGGTAAAGACAACTTCTGCCAGACGGAAAACGGCATAAGGCTAATGCTAGCACCTAAATCGGCTAAGGCGAAACATTGAACCATTCCGGGAAAATTGCATGGAATTAAGAACTTGCCGGGGTCTTCAAGCTTTTCGGGAAGCTTTTTAAGGAGCACTGCCGAGCAATTCGCATTCAAAGGTGTAGTCGACATTTCATACAATTTATCTTTATTATTCAACAAGTTTTTAAGCATTGATGAAAACTTTGGCATTAACACAACAGCATCAGCAAGACTCAAATCAAAGCGAATGTCTTGAAACATCTTAAAGAACTTTTCCTTCATTATGTCATTTTTATCTTGACGTTTTTGCTCATTAAGACGAAAAGGATATGGAAGATTAGTTTTAATTGGTTCCTCTTGTTCAAAAACAATTTTCTCTTTTCCTTTTGAAACATTTGCATTTTCATTTGTCGATTGAACCACCGGAGGTTGGATATTTTCGGTCCTTCCTTGTTGAATAGGAATTCTCTCCGTTGTCACCTCAGTTGCACGGTCCACTACCTTTGAAGGAGGAGAATAAGAGGCAGTTGGAACCGTTGGTCCTTCGTAAGAAACGCCACTGCGTGTTGTGATCGCCTTGACATCGCCCCCCGGGTTAGCGATCGTGTTGCTAGGTAGAGAAGTGGTACCCGAACTCGAGGGTCGACCATTTAAAGACTTTTTCATGTCAAAAATTTCCTTTAGCAATTTTCTGGTTGTTTCCTCATGATTTTTAAGTTGTGTCTGCTGACTTTTCAAGATAGTTTGTTGGTTTTGATTTTGACGAAGTAATTCTGCCAACAACTCATCCGTGTTCGATTGATTTTGAACAACACCTTGGTTTTGGTTAAAAGTTTGCCCACGGGCATTGTTGTTGAAACCTTGACCTTGATTTTGAAAATTTTGATTCTCATGATTAAAGTTTCCATAATTAGCACCTTGATTTCAAAAATTTCCATGATTACTTTGAAAGTTCCGATTTTGGTTAAAACCTTGATTTTGATTCTGAAAACCGTGAGTTGCACGACTTTGATTCTGATTGACTTGATTACCACGATTTTGCAAATTTTGGTTTGGAAGCGGGTTATGAAAACCAGGTGGTGGTCTTAGGTAATTGGTTGAACGGTAGCTGAGAAGATTTCGATCTCCTTGGGGTTGGTAAGCGTTACCACCCATGTTAGCAGCGTACACATGCTCGTTAGAGACGTTAACAGTTGTCGGACATTCGTAATATGCATGGGGACCACCACAAGTTTCGCAACTTTGGTTAATAGCATTGACGGTTTGAGATGTTTGTTCTTTGTGTTGAATAAAAAGTCTCATTTGTTTTGTAAGAGCAGCAATAGCATCAGAATTTTGTTTGGTTAATGACAAAACTTCGTCATTAGCCTTATTACTAGCATTTGACACTTGTGTTTTGCTTCGTGAAGTTCGCACTCTTGCTTTGTTTTCAATGATAGTGAACGCATCTTGAGTGTTTCGAGATAACAAATTACCACCAGCAGCAGAATTGAGTGAATCTTGATCAACGGGATTCAAACCATTATAGAACGTATCAATTTGATGCAATTCAGAAAACCTGTGATTCTGACACTTTTCAAGTAACTCTTTGAATCGATCCCAAGCCTCGCTGAATGATTCATCGAAAGCTTGTTGGAAACGAAAGATTTGAGTACGAAGATTTGATGTTTTTGAAGGTGGACAGAAATGGTTAAGGAACTTGCTAGCCAAATCATCCCAAGTATGAATCGAATTGGGGGGTTCTTTGTCTAGCCAAGTACGTGCAGCTCCCTTGAGAGAAAAGGGAAACAATTTCATTTTGACAACATTATAAGGAACTTGGTTGATTTTAATTGTTTCAGCAATGTCGGTTATATTCCGAATGTGAACATGAGGATCTTCGTGATCAAAACCGTGAAAGGATATACCCGAAATGAGATTGAGTAATCCATGATTGATTTCAAAATGATTTGCTTGAATATCGGGAATCACAATGGCTCTCCTCACACCTTGGAAAGGTGATTGGAGTTGTTCCTCCATTGGACGTGGATCATGAAAAGGTTGGTTACCACCCGCCGGGGGGTGTTCACCATTGTTGTTGTTCATCTCGGTGATGGAATTTTGAAGATCACGTAACTCGGGTACGGTCTTTTGCTTTCGTCTACGACGATTGCGGTTAGTCGGCACTGAAGAAGAAGAAGAAGACTCGTTCAAGTTAGACTTAGTATGAGTGATCATACAAATCAAAACAAAACAAAGTGAAAAAGAAAGTTGAAATGAAAATCTTTTTGGTTTTTAAAAGTTTATAAAAGAAAAGAGAAAATATTTTTGGTTTTTATAGGTTTTATAATTTTTAGTTGTTTTTATGTTTGTCAAAACGTTAACTTCTAAAAGAAGGTTCTTCAAAACACAAGTCTCGAACGATCAAATGACTTAATCTTATCAACCGCTCCCCGGCAGCGGCGCCAAAAATTGATGACGTAAGTTCTAGCTAGGGTAAACTTGAACCACGGATCGTTGTCCCAACGAGGGTTGAATTGATCTTGTCACTCGAGTCGTGAGTTATGGGAGATGAATAGGTTAAAAGATGAGATTTGGTTTTAGTTTATACTACGAAAACTTATTAAAAACTTAAATGAAATGATGAACTAGATTAAAAGAAATAAGTAGAACGATAAAATAAAACATAAAGCTAAGTGATATGTAAAAGAAATGAAATTAAACTTGAAACTATAAGAGAAAGAAATAAAGAAAATGTTTTTGGAGTTTAAGTTTTAATTAAATAAAAGAAAAATTAAACTATAGAAAGGTTTAAAGATTAAACGACTAAAGTTAACAAATAAGAAAGGAAAGTAAAATAAGTCGTAATAAAACTAAAAAGGTTTTAAGAAAATTCGACGGAGTTTTGTTTAGAATTAAAAGAAATTAAACCTCACTCGATTAACGATGAGGTGGATAAAAGCCAAGCTAGGCTTATAAAAGAAATGATAATCGAACTCAAAACTAATTAAACTCGACACTAAAAGTGATACTCGCAAAATGGACACTTGATACTCGCTAAAATATGGAAAACTAGCCAAGACACTAGACTCTTACTCGCAAAGAACCAAAATCAACCATACTCACAAAAACTTTAAACCCATACTCGCTAAACATGAACTTTCATACTCGCAATAGAAAATAAATGTGATACTCGCAAGAACACAACTCATACTCGCAAGGACTTTGATACTCGCAAAGAGGAAGGATAGCCAAGTGATACTCGCTATCTAGACTTGCTTACTCGCCATACTCACACCATACTCGCAAAAATGTTAAAAAGATTCATACTCGCTATAACATGGACCTTACTCGCAATTTTGAGACTCTTACTCGCAAAAACTAGCTTTGATACTCGCAAAACACAAATAAAAACCTTACTCGCAAATACCTAAATAATAATACTCGCAAAAACCTAATTTAGAACCTGTAAACTTTTTTTTACGTGACTAATATTATAGAACTTGATAAATACTTATGTAAACTTAATGAAAAGCTAGTTTTAGATACCAAATAAGTTGCTAATAAGCCACGACTCAAATTACAAGCCCTAACCCATTATAAAACCCACGAATTCAAACACATGCAAAGGTGGTAGAAATTTTTATAAAAGCTTTTTGTAGATATTAATAAGACGCAAAATAAGCTTGAAAGATTAAAAGATGAAAGAAGATTTAAAATGAAGCAACAAGAATAAGCTAGGAAAGATTATTAAGACATGAAATAAAAAGCTTGCATAAAAAGAAATCTTACACTAAGACTCAAATAAAACTAAGACTAACTCCAAAAACTAACTCTAACCATGTCAAATGAAGGCTAGGGGATTCTATTTAAAGGAGCCAAGGAGGCTTGCCTTTTTACATTGTGTGCACTTAGCCCCCTAGTCTTTTACATTTCATGAATACTAAGCGTAAACTTAAGATACAAAGCTACTAAACTTTCTAAAAATGTAACTTAAGTCCTTGTAACTTGAGGTGATGTGTTGACGAGCTTTCCAAAAGGTCTTCAAAAGCTGAAAAGTGATCACTTGCTCGGATTTGGAAAGTTTAACTTCATAATCATTTTTGAACTTTGATTAAGCGTCTCTTTTATTTTCTTGAGCCTTTGAGAAATAATTTGTCTTCACGGGCTTTTCTTAAGTATATTTCATCTTTTGCTTTACTTTAGAACTCTTTTCCACATCTCGTGCTCGTTTTAGGCTTTTAGGTTGCTTTTCATGTTGTTTTTGCAATATCCTCACCTGCACAATCATAAACACAAAAACACGATATCTTTGGCTTTTAACATTAGTTTTTGGTCTATAACAGTCTAAAAATGGTGAATAAAAGGTATGTGAATAAGCACATACCAGGGACTACATCTATCAAGGTTACGTCATAATGAGAGATGAAGTCACGTAACGTACGGTGACTTTGAGTCTAGCTACAAGACTCGTAAATAAAGAAAAGCGCTTCTTGGGAGGCAACCCATGTTTTGTGTGTTTTTGTGTGTTTGTTTGATTTTATTTGTTTCCGTATGTAAGTTATATTTCTTGTTATTGATTCATGCTTCAAACTAAATTGTGAAAATACTTTATTTTGTTTTTAACTTCGTCTTAACTACATATAAAGGTATTTTGAGCTAAGTGTAAGGGAAATCTAAATCGGTTTATAAAGAACGAATGAACATGAATCATAACAACGAAATTAACCTACATATTAGTACATGTTTGAGTCAAATGCTTGTATCGAGTTATAATGAATTTTTACAGGAATTCCAGGAAGTAAGATTTAGATTTTCCAGAATTTTTCCGGAAGCTTAACATGAGAATTCTGTCAGAACATTCTGACGGCGTCAGGATTAACACCTGACGGCGTCAGGCTATAATTTTCTGCAATTTTTGAAAGTTTTGTATTTTTCCGGAAACCTAAAAAGTTTGGTCAATTCTTTAACTTATAATCTCCAGGAATTCTGCAAAATATTCATTCCACAAGCATTATATCTTATTATGTAGATTTTACCGCCGATTTTACGCGAGGTTGGCCTTTATCTTTTTCAGGTTAACAGGTTATTTTGGACAAGAAGACGTTTATTATTTCGGAAGGGAAGCTTTGAACGTTCGTCTATCTTGGAAGAAGATCTAACCATGTTACATCATTATCCACAACAAACGATTCAGGGGAGTATTTGATTTCATTCTTTCATCTTATTTACTTTTACGTCTTTTATTTGAACATTGGGGACAATGTTCGGTTTAAGTGTAAGGGGGGTAAATGAAAGCACCGTTGAGAATATACTTACGCTTGATGTTTTGCTTTGTTTGATAGTAAATTTGTAATAAAACCAAGAGAAATGTTTGTTAGGGCAATTTTAGCGCCAATTTAAAATTTTTTACAACATTTAGAAGTGAAACCTTGATCTTAATGAGCGTCTCATGGATAGGAAATTGTATGACTAGCACAAAACCGTACCACTAAAAAATTTTCCACCCCAAATATGTGAGGTTCGCCCCTAGAATTGGTAGGAAAAGCATCCATCTTTGGTGCTATGATGTGAGTACCGGTAGTATTTAGATTCTAGAACTTGCGTTAGGACCATCTCAAATCCACAAGTGAGACTACATTCGTGTAGTTAAGATTTACTACATGATAAGAGGCATTAGGATTAACCCATTGTTTTACACCCGTATATTTGTTATAATTACATTGACTTCATTGGTCAAGTAATTCTCCCACACCCTTTGCGTTGTATCCATTTTTGGTACACGATACCCCTAGTACACCCCTCCGAGCCTATCCTTTCGTTTCGACCTTTGAGCATCTTACTCAAAGTGAGAATTTGTTTACACCCCACTAAATGTACACCCAAATCGCCTTAGCCTACCTTGTATGCACCCACCTTTGGTGCATTATTGTGAAAACATTTGTTAAACCCTTAGTTAATTATCCGGTCAATTACATGGTTGCTAAGTTAAGTCATATCCTTGTACATATTGTTTTGGGACGATTGGGACTCATGGGTAAAGTACTAGTGTAATGAAGTAATGGGGAAGAACAACATTATTACCCCCATACGTGCTAAATATTTTAAAAGTACTCCAAGTTTTTCGATTATCTTAATTCGAGTCATTAGAATAGTGATTGTAAAGTTATGTAAAGATTCAAGTGTAAGGGGAATGCAAATCCCCTATGATGTATTATTTTGGATGGTAGGGCAAGAGTGTATGAAAAAAAAAATCGAAAAATCAAGAAAAATACAAAAAAATATGAAAAAGAAAGAAGAAAAACATACGGACTACCATCCCGTTTCCTTTTATGTTCCTTTTTAGTTTTTGTTATTTCATTTTTAGACTAAGATTGAGTCGAGTCTTGACTTAAGCAACGATGTAGAGTGCATGTATTTGATCATGATAATTAACTCGCCACCACTAAAATACCCTTTATTCCAACCAAACCGTGTTATCATATCCCTACACCTTACGTTACAACCCTTTATAAAGCCCTCTTTGATAGTTTATCTTAGGTGCTTACGCCTAGTGGAGGAGTAATTGATCCTTTCCCAAGCCTATGGTAATCTATTTGCTATGACAGGTAGTGAGTGTTATTTTCCGTTTCCATTTATGAGATATAAACTTTATGACATTTGAGAGATGTGAGAATCCAAACACTATTTGTGAGGTGCTAGTGTATGATTTCCGTGCTTGTTATGATTAGGGTCTAATAACTATTTGTTGTAATTACTTTTATATTCGTGTTAAATGACCCCTAACTCATATTTTGATTGGAATAAAAGCTCATTTGCTTGAGGACAAGCAAATCCAAAGTGTAAGGGTATTTGATGAGACGAAAAGTGTTACGCTTTTAGGGGGTCATTTAAGCCCTAATTCGTATAAATGTGATCAAATATTGCCCTAAATCGTTCCTTTTGTCATTTTAGGTACTTTTGAGAGGAATTCTGGAAAACATGCATACTCGGACGTTTTTGGAGCATAAAAGTGAAGAAAACGACAAAGTCTCAAAAGATGATGAGTTACAACCTGACGGCGTCAGAAGTCACAAGATGACGCCGTCAGAAAGCCTTGACAAAAGAGTGGAAATCAATTATCAAATGACGGGACATAGAAAATTTTGGATTTAACACCTAACGCCGTCAGGTGTTAGGAAAAGTAGGCCGTCAGGTTATATTTTAAAGACTGACAGCCCAGAAGGTTTTATAAGGTGACGGCGTCAGAAGTGGATCTAGGCCATCCGAGAAACCTAATGGCGGCGAGCTGACGGCGTCAGCCCTTATAACCTGACGCCGTTAGAGTGTAAAATCTATATATAGTTTTCTAATTTTCATTCATTAGTGTGGAACATTGTGGAGAACTTTTAGGGCAAACCCTAAAGACGAATTTTCTGTGACTTTTTAGGGTTTCCAACCCTTGGAACCCTAGTGCTTAATTAAAGATAAGTCTTCACTTTAATTCAATCAATATGTCTATGTGTTGGTTGTCTATCTATCTTGCTTGTCTTTCAATTAACATGAGTAACTAAATTCTCTAGTGTTTGCTTAGATCTAATGAAACCTAATTATTAATTATTGGTTAATTGGTGTGTGTTGTTGTTTGTTGGGATGATTGTTCCATCAATGTTAGGCTCAAGAAAACTGGCCAACCTCCTTTATGGTAACGTGCTTGAACGTCTTGGGAAACATGTAGCCAAGGCATACTAGGCTATTAAGGTAGTATTTAACGCATGAGCCACTGTTTACAATCCCTATGGTTGTGCCGTGCATGGCATAGGAGGAGATAGGAGCTCATAGAATTGGAGAGATATGTATGCCACTACATGAGTTATTAGGAATACACCCTTCATCCACACAAGTAACATACATATCAATTAACCGGTAAAAGATAGTTAGGGAGTAATGAAATCTAAGTAAACACAACTTTCTCCGTATTGTTTTCACAACCACAATAGTTTAGATATTTATTTTATTTTAATTTGCAAAAGTAGTAATCTTGGGTTAGTTGAATAGCAACTAATTCCGCCCTTCCTCTAAAAACCGAGATTTTAATTGCTTTCCATAAAACATAAAAATACAAAAAGAATCTTCCTTCCACCCATAGACCTATTAGAGTATCTTTTCTATCCTAACGAACACTATTCCCTGTGAGAGAACGATCAATCCCCCGTACTTACCACTATCCTATACTACATCGGTCAGGTACACTGCCTGGTGGGGTTGTAAGCCTCTTGAGATCCCTCGAGAGGTAAAACCTGTTGTAAGGTCACAAAACCACGCATCAGATGGCTGCATAGACAAGACTTTTACTGGGATGAGCTTTATGGGGAGGATGAAGAAGATGAAGAGGATGAGGAGGATCAACAGGATGCGCAGTAAAATGTGGTGGAGCAACAAAATGAAGAGGATGCACCGCAAAACATGGTGGAGCAGCAAAATGAAGGGGGTCAGCAGCAAAATGAAGAGGATGCGCCGCAAAACATGGTGGAGCAGCAAAATGAAGAGGGTCAGCAGCAAAATGTGGTGGATCATCAAAATGTGCTGGTGCATCAAAACCAGGGGGTCAACAAGATGGGTTTGTAGACCCGTTAAATCTGGGAAACAGGATTACCGATCTTGAAATTAAGTTTCAATATCTCCAAGAAAGGTTTAGGATAACAAGCAGGGAGGAGAGCTCTGGTTCTAACAAGTTGGTGTGAGATATAGTGAAGCAGTTTTTAATGATGATGTTTATTATGTTTTTAGTATCTTTAGTATTTAGGTAGGATAATTATGTTTATGTTTATGTTTGCAGCTTTAATGAATGGTTGTACCTTTTCAAAAATATCAATGAAAAATTTGATGTTATATAATACATGATTAAAAATTATACCATCGAAACATACACTTAAGACCCAATCCATTCACATATTTTGCATCAAATATTATATAACACCCACAAAAAATAGTTAAGGTCAAAGTTGAACCAGTTTGACTCTAAAAAGTCAAACTGGACATTGAATGATGTGTTAATGTTGCTAGTTCTAAATAGTATTGCTATGTCTAATTGATGATGTCATTATTGTGATCCGGGTTATGTTTGTGGTTTTGTGTTTTTGGTATTAATATTTTGTAGGATAAGCTGAGAAAAGTGCTGGAGTACTGAAAAATAAGCTGTTTCGAGTGGAAACTGACTTAGTGTTGCTAGGCATAATTTAGTGTTGCTAATCCTAACTTAGTCCGACTAAGGGTTATTCTGCTATTTTTGAGAGTGCAGGGTACTGTTTAAGAAATATCAACGGTTAAGGGTTTGTACCCTTCAATCATTCACGGTAATGTTTTTGTCCGATCAAAACTCTCTCAAACATAAAACCATTGCTTGATTTTATCAATTAATTGCAAATCCCAGCAAAACCCTACACAAACTTTCAATTTTCACAATGTCGACTCTGTCTTTTGCCAACCAGCATAACATGATTGCATTCTTGCAAAAGCCCACCAAGGAGAATGAAGAGTTCACTGAAGTTGTTGATTTTCTCAAATCTACTCATATTATGTATGCATTAACAGTTAATCCTACTGTATATGTTTCCAACATCAAACAGTTTTGGGCTACTACAAATGTCAAAACTATTGATGAGGAAGTACAGATTCATGCCCGTGTGGATGGGCAGAAGATTATTGTTACAGAGGCATCTGTTAGAGAAGTTCTTCATCTAGGAGATGTTAATGGAATTGAGAATCTTCCAGACTACACAATTTTTAAAAACCTTCAAGAGATGGGGTATGTAAGAAAAAATGATTCTTTGAAATTTAATAAAGGTGGCTTTCCCTCAAAGTGGAAATTCTTAATTCACACTTTGTTACAGTGTCTTAGTCCAAAGACTACTGGTTGGAATGAGTTTAGTAGTAATATGGCTTCTGGCCTTATCTGCTTGGCTAAAAATGAAGAAAAATTCAATTTTTCAAAATTAATTTTTGATAATGTGGTTAAAGCCTTGGATAATTCTTCAAACCAACATTACTTATATCCAAGATTTTTTAAACTTCTTATGGACAAACAGTTTACTAATAAGAAAGTTCACGCCAAGGTTTATCCTGTTCACTCTCATAATAAAAAGGTTTTTTCTAACATGAAGAGAAAGGGTAAGAACTTTCATGTCATAGATAAACCATTGTTTCAAGCAATGTTGGATCTTGGTCAACATAATCAGGGTGAAGGTTCCAATGGAACTGATTCAGGTGAAGGAAACCCCAGGTGCCAAGAAACCAAGGGGGACAACGCAAGTGATGAGGATAGTATGGAAGTTGTTAAAGAATTGATAGTTAAATGTACCAATCTTAGAGAACAGGATCTTAGCCTACAAAAACTCACAGATACTCATGAGGATGAAATTAAAGGTTTGAAGCTGAGGTTTAAGCAATTGGAAGGTCAGAAAAGGTCAAGAACCAGGTCATTCAAAAGACGGAATAAAGTGCTGCTGATGAAACCAAGGTTTAAGCAATTTAAGCAATTGGAAGGTCAGAAGGGGTCAAGAAACAGGTCATTCAAAAGACTGAAAA
>LBNU01037875.1:3596-24264 GCA_014162995.1 Artemisia annua | reverse complement strand
TATTCCTGACGATCCAGCTTGACAGTGAATGATTCATCGTCCAAGTTAGCCCTAGCAGTGTACCAGAACTGATGAATGTAGAAGATTGGTACTGATGTAGACTTTGTTAGCATTGGTTTGCAAGGATGAGCCAGTAGTATGTCCTTAACAATCTTGCACGTATCTTCTGGAATACTGAGTCTGTTGAAGTCAATACGTGGATTGTTTTGGTCAATGATGACGTTGTAGTTGGCAGGGACAATTTCTCCAAGAGTGAGTAGTGGTAGAGTTTGTTCTGGGACAGATTCATTGTGTTCAGCCATTGTGTTCTGTAAATGTAATGTCATGAAATCAAACATCCAGATTCATTAGTCATTAGTCCTTGTTCATGTTTGATATGCAAAGACGTACAAGTTATATGTTGCTTTTATGGTCTAGTTAATTAATGTGTGATAAGTGACAGTATTAGCAATTAACATGTATACTAGTAATGAGTCATTGATATGCGTGAAATCACATATCGATTATCCGTCATTTTAAGACCAAAAAGACTTAATCACTAACGAAATGCCAAGGAAATATTTGTTTTTGTGATTTTGATTGTGCAGGAATGGAATTATCAAAAACGGACTCAAAACAAGACAAAATAACCAAAAACGAGCACGAGACGGAAGAGAGTCAACAAAGTCAAAGCTCGGGATTCAGAAATTTAAGTTGAGCTCAGGAAGTTAACCTTGGTCCTTTTACTATTCAAGATTGACAATGCAGTCCTTTCATGAAGAATGGAAAAATGGCAGTTATAGTCCTTGGAATTTTAGAGAGTTACACAATTGGTCCTTGTTTATTTCACTTTGTCTAATTCTAAATCCTTTAACATCTAAACCAGGCCATTTGTTTTTATCAAAAACCACAACAAGTCCATAATCCTAAAACCCAAAAGCCCACCAAACTAAATAAACCCGGCCTGCTATCACATTCTACCTACACACCCATGACCCGACCCATCCACCTTTATAATAACCTACTCAAATAAATAAATAAAAATTACCCCGTTTCTTTTTCCCTCCCCCCCAATTTACCTCAACCCAGTAACATAAGAACCCTAGTTCATCCTTTCTAAAAATTACAGAGATTAAGGGTATTTTAGTCTAATCAAATGGGTTCTAGAAGGTCAGGGGGTGTCAGAAAGCTGTCAGAGCCAAAGAAACACACGGATGGGTTACGTGGTAGAATCTCATTGGCTTGAACACCTCACAATCACTCAATCCAAGGGTTAAGATTGATTCCAATCATTGGGATTTGATCTGAAGGCCAGAAAAGAAGCACACACGTGAAGGAGGATTGCCAACATGGCGTTTCTAGTAGTTTCTATAGAAGGGATCCAAAGCTTGCACGCTCCTAGCTCATCTGCTATAAATACTCCTCATTTCTCTTCATTTTGGGGGTAATTTTTAGTGTAACGAAGTTCTGCCAAATTGTAATCTCATTTTCTTTCTTTGTAAACTTGTAACAATTTCAATTTTAATAGATTAAGCATTTTCAGTTTAACCATTAGCTTTTGCAATAAGCTTCTAGCTTATTGATTCTATTATTCAGTTCTTTTCAGCTTATTTTCCTTTTACTCTCAAAAGCTTTTACATCTACTTTTTTCAAAAACAGAATAAATAAAATATAAAACAGAAAAAATTTAAAAAATAATTAATATGCTTTAAAAGTTGATTTTTAGCTTGTAAAATATCACTTTAGCTTTTGAAAGTTCATTTTCACNGAATAAATGGTTTCGTATCTCTTTCGAACATTTTGCTACTTTTCAAAGTTAAGTAAAAAGAGCTATGAAATTATTTATCTCTAAAGCGTGATTGAATCCCATTGCGTGAGGACACGGCAATATCTTAGTTTGCGGGATTATGATATGCGTGAAATCACATATCGATTATCCGTCATTTTAAGACCAAAAAGACTTAATCACTAACGAAATGCCAAAGAAATATTTGTTTTTGTGATTTTGATTGTGCAGGAATGGAATTATCAAAAACGGACTCAAAACAAGACAAAATAACCAAAAACGAGCACGAGACGGAAGAGAGTCAACAAAGTCAAAGCTCGGGATTCAGAAATTTAAGTTGAGCTCAGGAAGTTAACCTTGGTCCTTTTACTATTCAAGATTGACAATTTCAGTCCTTTCATGAAGAATGGAAAAATGGCAGTTATAGTCCTTGGAATTTCAGAGAGTTACACAATTGGTCCTTGTTTATTTCACTTTGTCTAATTCTAAATCCTTTAACATCTAAACCAGGCCATTTGTTTTTATCAAAAACCACAACAAGTCCATAATCCTAAAACCCAAAAGCCCACCAAACTAAATAAACCTGGCCTACTATCACATTCTACCCACATACCCATGACCCGACCCATCCACCTTTATAATAACCTACTCAAATAAATAAATAAAAATTACCCCGTTTCTTTTTCCCTCCCCCCCAATTTACCTCAACCCAGTAACATAAGAACCCTAGTTCATCCTTTCTAAAAATTACAGAGATTAAGGGTATTTTAGTCTAATCAAATGGGTTCTAGAAGGTCAGGGGGTGTCAGAAAGCTGTCAGAGCCAAAGAAACACACGGATGGGTTACGTGGCAGAATCTCATTGGCTTGAACACCTCACAATCACTCAATCCAAGGGTTAAGATTGATTCCAATCATTGGGATTTGATCTGAAGGCTAGAAAAGAAGCACACACGTGAAGGAGGATTGCCAACATGGCGTTTCTAGTAGTTTCTACAGAAGGGATCCAAAGCTTGCACGCTCCTAGCTCATCTGCTATAAATACTCCTCATTTCTCTTCATTTTGGGGGTAATTTTTAGTGTAACGAAGTTCTGCCAAATTGTTATCTCATTTTCTTTCTTTGTAAACTTGTAACAATTTCAATTTTAATAGATTAAGCATTTTCAGTTTAACCATTAGCTTTTGCAATAAGCTTCTAGCTTATTGATTCTATTATTCAGTTCTTTTCAGCTTATTTTCCTTTTACTCTCAAAAGCTTTTACATCTACTTTTTTCAAAAACAGAATAAAAAAAATATAAAACAGAAAAATTTAAAAAATAAATAATATGCTTTAAAAGTTGATTTTTAGCTTGTAAAATATCACTTTAGCTTTTGAAAGTTCATTTTCACAGTTTAAATAGTTCATTGAAGTAATTTGTATCTTAGTCAACGAAAGTCAAAGTTCAGTCAATAATGGTCAAATGTTGCAGTGCATAGTGATTATGGGGTAAATTGATGAAGATGATGATACTGAGGTGGTATTGGTTGCAGAGGTATGGTAATATGGTAATTAATGGTGGATTCATGGATCTGAGGGGTTGAGTTGGTTTATGCAGATGGTTTAGGAAGGATTTTGGGTAATACAGTGTTGTAGTTAGTAGGTTCTAGTTGAAGGATTTGAGCTGTGCAATCTGTAAGATCTCATAAATCTATCCTTCATTTCATTATTTCATTTATTAGATGTTGTTTAGTTCTCAATAATTAATGCTAGTTTGATATAATTGTAGCTCATTCAGTAGAGTTAAGAGGATTGAGAATAGTTGCATATGTGTTAGACTCTGCTTGTTGTTTGCTGAGATTTCTAGAATTTGTTTGAAGTGATAATTGTTGTTGATGTTTTTTGAATTGTTATCTGTTGTGGATTAGTTACTCAGTTAGAATAGAGATTTTGCTTAATCTGTGGTTTGACCTTGAATCTGAGTAATAAGTGTGAAATGCCTAGTTTGATCATTAAGTTCAGTTAGATTATCATTAATCAGTGCATGTTTGAAGTTGGATTGCATTTCTAAACTGGTTCTTAGTTTCTGCAGTTAGAATAGATTGTAAAAGGAGTGTTTGGATCAAGTAGAATAGTTGAGCTTTTGAGCTAAATTTGCTGAGATTTTTAGTTAAGAAGGTTGTATACATCAAATACAAGCTAATTAACCAAAAATATCAGTAGTCTTAGTGCAAAAGTCAAAGATCAAATTTGATTCAAGCTAATAATTGAAACTGTCATGTTAGTTAAACTTGATCTGTACATCAGTAAGAAATACAGTTTTAGATTGTTGATATAGAGTTTAATCAGCTAAATCTAGTCTAGTTGATCATTAATTTGTAGTTAAGTTTCATTTTAGTCAACTGAGTTGTGCATTTTTTTAGTCAACTGTGCAGTTAGTAATATCACAATCAGTGTATACTGACTGTGTGTATGGTAGTTCATGTACTGTTTTAATTAGCTTCCTATGTAGTAATCTGTGAGATTGTGGTATTTTTGGGTAGTAGATCTGGCATAGTTCATAAGTTTCTCTTTTCAAATATTTTCATTAACATTTCCTTAGTAATAATTACCTGCAAAAATGCTGCATAATCTGTTTTCTACAAGAGTTTTAGTTACACAGTTTTGAAAGATTTACATGAACAAATTCAGTAGTCAATTGGTAATTTTGGGATAGGGCTTTTGTGATTTTTGAAATCTAGGCTAGCTTGGCTTTCTAGAACAGGTCTTGTTTTAAAATTTGGTTGACTCTAGAGCTTTTTACAAGCTTGTGAAGTGGGCTTGTCAAGCTGTTTTGCTAAGAAAAAAATAAACAGAAAACGTTTTTGATTGTTTTACATTTTAGGTCCTTGTAGTTCTTAATTTTGAGTTTTAGTTAAAAATTAGTTTGTTAAAGTACATTTTCAGTCCCTAGACTTTACACATTTTCATTTTTAGCTTTTAAACTTTTAAAATAGTTTTGTAAATTTACAATTTTAGTCCCTTAGCTTATTGCATTTGCATTCTAGTCTTATAATTTGCATTTAGACTTTATAATCTCGGGATTAGCTCGGGATTTGCATTTGCTTTTGCCTTTATGTGTTTAATTGTGCATTACTTGTTCCCGTTGCCTTAGTTTGCGTAATTGATTCATATTTGTAGAATTTATAATCAAAACCCTCAAAAATATTTCACTATTCATCTCACACACACACATTTTCAATCGTCTAATTCGCCGTCAAACTCTCTCTTGGAAAACGACCCGAGAATGTTCTTTTGAATATTCTTTGGAACCGAACTTAAAAATACTCACATCAGTCATTTAAAGCACAAACGTCTAATAAAAAACATGTGCATCAATACTACACAACCACAAATTAATAAACCTTATTACAACACAAACATCACACACATTCATGAGCATTCATTTATAATACATGTTTTCGAAAAGTTACAATACATGTGAATTGTGACATTTCTAAAAATTCATGTCATATATTTCAAATAATAGTTTATTTAATAACTATCCTATTTTAATAAATTAACTTCGTAGGAAGTTATCCGTGTACATCCAATTCTTTCTACCACGACTATACTATGTCCACTCTACATTTCATATACTCCACTATTTTTCTTTGTAATCCTAATTTAAAAAGTCACTTTCACTTTTATTTTAAGAATTAATTACTTAAAATTATCAAAAACGTATAACTACGAAAGTATTCGTAGTGATAAAGTGAAAGTTATTGAAAAACCCACTATCTACAAAAATTATATTTTCATAATTTTTACAATTATATTTCGTCACAATGGTACCATTAAAAGTTATTTCTAATTAACCCGGTACCCGAATTCGTCAAAACTACTCAAGCTATGCACTAAACGGTACCCCGTAAATCAAATGTGGGACAAAAATTATAACACCCCACCACCTTTGTGAGGTGGCCGGCCATAGTGTCCCTATGGACACTTGGTGCTCCCAAAACTATCATAACAATTCCCACTTACACCTAATTTACTTCCACCTTTTTGCATGTACTCATAAGATCAAAAGTAAAATTTTTCCATCTCTCTTGCTCCTCTCTTTGGCTCGTTCCATATCCAAATCCACCAAGAAGAAGAGATTTTTGAAGAACAATAATTTCCAAGTAGTTATAAACATCCATTACAAGGTTTTGAAATATAAACCTATGGATTAGTTAAGGTTTTCTTCTTAATAAACTAGTAATCTTCCAAGTGAGTGATTCATTAAACTCTTCATGTTTTTTATATGTTCCTACATGTTCTAGTCAATTTTTACATGCATGCAAGTAGATGTAATTTGTACCACTCTAATTTTATGTTTTGTTAAACTTTATGAAATATAAATATATATATAGAAGGTTTTGGTGTAGAGATTGTTTGATGTAATTTAGGAACCCATGACACCTTGAGGAGGTGTATGGTAGTTTATGGGATTGTTGGAGTTGATTGATGATGAAATTGGATTAGTTATAGGATGAGAAAACTATTTTTGACATTATATATAAGCTTCTGGTCTTATTTTAAAAATACAGAAACCTCAGTAGGTTGGGACCCATTTTTGACCAAAGATAAAGAAAATACACTTTAAGATGAAGCCATGGCCGAAAGAACGGGTAAAAACGGATTTATAACGAAAAAGTTAAGTTAAAAACAAGTTATACCAAATTTATTTTGAACAATTTGGAACAGCCTGGACATTTTTATAAAATTTAGAAAACTCAGCAACTCATGGCCTATTATTGACAAGATACTCAGAAAGTTAAGAACAAAAGGAAACCATTGCAAAAAGAACGGACTAAAATGAGTTTGAAACGAGAAAGTTACGCTATAAACAAGTTACAAGTGTTTTTCTTACATATCCTGAAATCGTGTTGCTGATGTAGTAAATTTTTCCATGAAAACAGGCCCCTAACCCTCATTAAAATGTACCAACATGATAAAAATATGTTAGTACTTGTTTAGAGCTAACCGGGGATATAAAATTCTTGAAAAACGGACTTATAACGAAGATGTAAATTATATTTTCGACAACAATATATATTTTAAGTACAAAACGAGTGGTATAAATGGCATATACTTTTACATTCATAACATCCTTATTAAATCTAAGTTAGAAAATATTCATTCATGTTAGGTTGCGGCTCGTGAACGCGCCTTGTTTGCCATATCCGTTTCTCATACTTAGTTCCAACACTACAAGTGATTTTATAGCCTCGCTTTTAATCTTTTAAATGTTTTATAAACCTCGCGAGGGAGATACATGCTAGTTTTACCAAACGAATACAAGTAGCTTTATGGTATGCTTGACCCGAATACATGATTATAAAACATTGAGTGTCTCTTGCCAATTAAGTCCCCATCATGAACCGTTAATTTTGTGTGAATGCTAATATTATAAATATGCATATTGGGCATTGACCAGCCTGGCCGAATGGGTAGCGCCCATCTTTCAACGGTCATATAATATTGAGAATATGTGGTAAATGGCAAATATTACCCTACCGGGGAAAATGTTAAAACTTGGTTAAGGTTCGGTTTCATGAGCTCTATGTTATAATCTGATAACCCGACAAGTACCGATCATACTTGTTACCCGATGAATAATACTTGTATTCAATTTATTATTACTAAACTCTATGAATTCACTCAACATTATTGTTGACTTTTAGCATGTTTATCTCAGGTCCGTAAGTAACCTCAGCTTGGATGGGCCGCGCAAGGAAAGATTATCGATCAAGATGGCTCATGTTTTAAATATTTTATCATGTACTAAAATGATGAAGACTTTTATTATCCTACGTATCTTTCAAACTTTGTAAACTTTTGGGACCTCTTGTAAAAACTTAAATAACCTTTTAAGGTGTATGTTTATTATGTACTAAAATGATGAAGACTTTTATTATCCTACGTATATTTCTTGTATGAAACTTGTTTATTATGTTTGTACTATGTG
The DNA here is from genome assembly GCA_014162995.1 of Artemisia annua. Classification (NCBI taxonomy): domain Eukaryota; kingdom Viridiplantae; phylum Streptophyta; class Magnoliopsida; order Asterales; family Asteraceae; genus Artemisia; species Artemisia annua. The sequence goes on along the minus strand of LBNU01037875.1, from coordinate 16,526 downwards.
ATCGATATATAGCACCCCATGTCCCTTCCGATGCGATCCTAAAAATGGGGGTGTTATATGAATTCTCAAAAATATGTTAAGTGTGATCTCGAAAATATGACAATTCATGTTCTCGATAACTATTACTTAAGAAGTTCTCGATAACTTTTGTACATTGTGTTCACGATAATTTCAATTGAAAAGATCTCGATAACTCTGAATAACAAAGGTTCTCGATAACTCTAAGTAAAATTTCTCGATAACACAATTTCCATGTTCTCGATAATTTTGAAAGTTCTCGAAAACTTTATGATATCGATAATTTTGGGATCTCGATAAATTTATTGAGGGATCTCGATAATTTTTAAAGAGTTCTCGATAACTTATGTTAAGGAGAGATCTCGAAAAATTATCGAGAGATCTCGATAAATTTATCCGAAAAGATCTCTATAAAAAAATATATTTCGAACAATTCTTATACAAGAATTTTCGAGATCCTTGAAGACATACATTTCTTTGAAAAGATTGATTCCTTGAATGAATACCTGATGAAATGAGTGTGAATTAACAGTTAGAATCACATCAAAGGAAAATGCAAAAGATCTCGAAAACGTAATATCACCCTAAATTATCTAGAACACGTGTTGTATGAAACCATGTTGTAAAACTTATGAAATATATCAATTAACCTTTATAAGAACACATCTAGACCATTTAATTAGACTCTAGAACACAAATATGAAAAACGCCCAAAATCAAACATAAACCCTAATTTTCGAATACATTCGTACGAGATAATAAGAGCAATTAATGAACATAAACATGTTACAAACTCACTAACAAACATATCCCACCAAAGAATTTACACAAAACAACACTAAATCGAGAAAACCCAATTCTTTCGAAACCCTAGTTATCGAAATCCATACAACCATGTTTATTGTTATGATTAAACGAATCTAGCATGTTTATAACACTTATAGCAATAAAAGCCCTATGAAACATTAATCAAAAAACATACAAATCACGTTCATACGAAAATAACAAAACCCTAATACTAAAAAACAAAATTGTAAGAAATCTAGCCATCAAAAACTTAATTGGTTAAAAACCATTGGTTAAATTAGGCCTAAGATCGTTAAACAACTTACGGTTTGAAGATTTATAGCACGGATTTGCGTTTTGTATCTTAGCCGTGTGATTGAAAAGGGTGTGTTTGTTTTTGTGAAAGTGAAAGAAAAAACGGGGGGGGGGGGGTGTTTTTTGGTTATGTTTTAGAAAGATTTTGACATATTGGCAAGTTTGGTCCCTAGACTACATGTCAATCATTTAACGGTCCAAAGCTTAAATAAATAACGATTTAATGTAACGACCGTTAATACCAAAGACATACTAAGTTAAAAGGAAATAAGAAAAGTAAAAAAATGATACGAGGGATAACCTATGACGTTCCACCATTATAACAAGATAACATCATAATTTTCTGAAATTTGCAAGTACACATGTTTGAACAAGATTTTTGAATTTTGAAGAACATTTTCTCCCCCTCAACACTTGGTATGAAAATTGAGAAATTTTTGATAAACCGAAGTGTTGATGAAGGTAGTGTACATGCATTTGAAAAACGAGAGAAAAAAATAGAAATAAAACTTAAAAAATGTAAAATCTTTTTGGTATTTTTGAAGATTTTTTGATTTTGTATTTTTGTTTTTGATAAATATGTACAAAAATGGTTTTGGTATTTGACTCAGTTAATTGTTTTCAAGAAAAGAGTTTAGATCATCTGGAGTCAAACACCGCATACCAATCCGGTGGACTAGTTCAGCGAACCTTGAGGGAGCTAAAAGTTTTGTGAACAAATCTGCCAGTTGGTATTCAGTACCCACGAAATATAACTCTATTGTACCCTTTTCAACATGCTCCTTGATGATGTGATAACGAAGATCAATGTGCTTAGACTTTGAATGCAGAACCGTGTTGTAGGAAATTTCTATCGCACTTTTCGAGTCACAGTACATCGGAATGTTATTGAATAAGTGACCGTAGTCCATTAGCTGTGTACGCACCCAAATGACTTGTGCACAACAGGCAGACATGGCAACATATTATGCTTCTGTTGACGAGAGGGAAGTGCAATCCTGCTTCTTTGATTGCCAAGACACGAGTTTATCTCCAAGAAACTGCAAACCACCAGAAGTACTTTTGCGTGTATCCATACACCCTGCATGATCAGCGTCTGAGAAAGCTATTAGTTCAAAACCGGAATACTTCGGATACCAGATCCCCAAGTGAATGGTTCCCTTTACGTATTGAAGGATTCTCTTAGCCTCATTGAGGTGACGCTCAGTAGGATGGCTGATAGCCGCACTAAAAATGGTTTATTAGGACCCTTTGGTGTGGGACGAGTATGATAATGGAGTCTAAAAAATGTTTAATGGCACTATATGACGCGTTTAGGGTCCTTTTTAAATATTTGTATTAGGCGAATGTCTAATAGTTATATATAGAAGATGGTTGAATGATTTGGGGTCCTATTATCATATAACTTATAGGAACCTTAAATATGGATCCTAATAAATACTTTATAAGACTTTTTGTTGTTGGTCCCATTTGTGATAGTGTAATACGACCTTGATCACTAGATGTTCTATTATGACATAACCTATAAGCCCTTATGACACTTGGGTTTATAACGTTAACTTTTAATAGGGACGTTTATTCATTTGGTTTTTATTATAATATCATAANTTTCAAATTTGTATAAGTACTCATATCTAAAACGCTAACGGAAAAAGCGTTGAATCTTAAGTTATTTTACATTTTATAATTACAAATTTAACTATGAATTATTTTCTCAAAACAAACAAATGGCGCTTACAACTAAGCTAATAAGTAATAACTAACCATAATCTTAAACCGGATTTAATTATCACCAAACTCATCACCGCCAACTCAATATTCACTTATTTCACTAAACCAACCATCAAACAACCGTAGTGGTGAATTGGTGATTACCAAATCAAACTTATAAAAATCACACCGCTTTAATACCAACATGCCAACAAACACAAACACAAAAAACAAGTATGCACAACTTAAGTGGTGCATCACCAAACGAGTGCCAGAAAACCATCGGCACGTGGTGGTGGGGTGTATCAGGGACCGCACTACAAAAATGATACCAGTGAATTTGGTGACCTTTACGAATAGAAAAATGACTAGGATGTCTACTTCACATGGCTAATTATTTGTCTATTCCAATTAATTCTTGGACAAATGAATTGCACAACTTCTCTCTTTTTACCAATGTTCTAAAAGGTGTGAGGCGTGGCGTGGCGGCACAGCCACGCCTCAAGCCTTACACGCCTTTGCGAAGCCTTGGCGTTTCTTAAGGCGTGCTTAAGGCGGCAACAAAATATTTATAAATTTATGTATTTATAATTTTATATCATTTTATAAGAGCAATTTCAAATACTAAAACCCAAATCCCAGATAGCCAGGCCCAAATACGAGGCCCAAGTAGGAATTAAGTTTTGAAATTACGAGGCCCAAGAAAGAAATAAACCAAATACTTGAAATTCAAGCCCAAATCCATAACTCCCTTAAATGCTTCTAAAAATGGCGCCACACCTTACCAAAAAGGCGCGCCTTTGCACGCCTTTTCGCGCCTTATTTCACGCCTTTTCACACGACGCCTAGACCTCACGCCTTGGTCCATTTCGTGGCGCCGAGGCCACGCCTCGCGCCTTGGCGCGCCTTTTAGAACACTGCTTTTTACATATAAGATTGATATTGTCACATGTATTAAGATCCTTGTTAGCCATGAGTTCGGATAAAATGGGAAGAAAATAAAATGAGAATGATACAAAATAAACATCAACGACACATTTCATATGCATTTACAGAACTAGATTCATCATTCATTAAATTTTTTTTTATTATTTAAAATTCGTAACTAAATTTTTTTTTTTATTTTTCTTATTTTAATTTTTATTCACGATTAGATTTCTTAAATGTTAGCCATAATATTATTTATACCAATTAAGGATAATGCTAAAATATCATGTCGACGTGTAATAAACGTGGACTAATTCACCTTTCACATTTACTTGTCGTAACCAATAAAACCATGACGTGTCACATAAATCTTTAACACCCACTCCCATCACACTTACCATACACCCTCACACAGACAACAATAACCTCTCTCACTCCGATCTGCGATATGCATGTGTATATAAACCTCACCATTTCATTTCACAAACAAAAATATCAACAAACAAACAAAAAAATCCAGGTAAAAAAAAAATTATAAACTGTGAAATTAAATTAGATTCAGATCTGTGATTATGAGTGTGAATGATAAGTTAGTTAGTTAGTTACAACATACATATCATGTGATCTGTTACATCTGTTATTATTATTATTTCGTAATGCTGAAGCTATTAAGTTGTTAGCTTAATTATTACTACTAGTGTAATGTTTATTATGTGATGTATCTGATCTGCTATTTAAAGTGATGTGAAAATAAGTATATGAAAAATAGTTGGGGTTTTAGTGAAGATTTTAATTACTGTTAATTGGGTAAGTGAATTTGTGATATATGGAGTATAAATGCTGGCTGTAATTTTAATGAATGATCATTTTTGTGTAGTGAATTGAGCAAGTGATATGGCTAGTAAGGATGGGAATAATTCGACTACAAAGCCCCCTCCGAATCCGTCCCCGTTGCGTACTGCCAAGTTTTTTCAGGTATAATAAACTCATTATTGATTATTGTGAATCGTCTTGCTAGTTAGGGTGTTCGGGATTGCGATATGGAGACAATTGAAAAAAGTGATTGTATCTGTTTCCCTCCTTTACCTGTTAGGATTGGAATTGGAAATTCTGTAGTTTACATATCCATTTGTGATTTAGTCCGTTTATTAGAGAAAAAAATGCAGTTTCGAAATACAAGGTTTAGATTGCTTTATGAAAACGCGGTCTTGCTGATGCTGAATTTATTTAGAAATGCAATCGCCAACACCCGCCCTATAGTATATGATGAATTATGCTCGATTTTGAATGGTCAGCTTCATGGATGTTTATTGAACTAGTTATAGGCTAGCTTCGAATTGTGTTTTGGTTTGTTGAAGTTGATTATCTCATTATGATTTTTTTACATCTTGTTTGAGCTACTTGGCAAATATATATTAGCAAACACAACCTTTATTAAACATAAGAAATGTAAATCCTTTATGTTTGCAAAATGTTCGTTTAACTGATCACGCATAAAAATAATTTGATATTTATAAGGGAATCGAAAAAATAATGGGTCGTTGCATCATTTTTTCTGTTGTTTGTTTTGTTGGTTTTAAGTTGGATGGATATGTATGGGGAAAGAGGAAATGTTAAGTTGTTAACAATTAGTCAATTACTATACACTTGTTCTTTTCCCTACTCGAGCGTGGTTAATGATCTTTTTGCGTGTGGGAAAATCTAGCTGCCTTATTACGATATTTATGTTTTTTCAATTGTGAGATTAATGTTGTGGCATTGATAGGCGAACATGAGGATACTGGTTACTGGAGGAGCTGGTTTCATTGGTTCTCACCTAGTAGACAGATTGATGCAAAATGAAAAAAACGAGGTATATGGCCGTTAAAATGTTTTGATGGAATATAATGTCGTTCTGTTTGAAGATGCATTTGAGGTCTGAGGATTTGTGCTATAACAATTTGGTTGCATTTTGCTTTTTTCATAGGTGATTGTTGTAGATAATTACTTCACAGGATCAAAGGACAATCTAAAACAATGGATTGGTCACCCAAGATTTGAGCTTATTCGTCATGGTATGTGATCTCAGAACAACCATTGGTTAGTTACAGCAATTGTAGAGTCGTATTTTGTTTCGTGGAATGCCACTGTACTTATGCGGAAGGCCACTATACTTACGCCACCACAATTTATCATTGCAACATTGTTTAGTTTGCCATACATCTAAAGACCATCTAGTTTTGTTTGCTTGCTTGTCTTTCAAGCACTCACATTAGGCAATGTGTTACTCTGTACATGACACACTTTGGAATTAGGTGACCGGTTTATTTATTGCTTTAAAACTACAGAAATTGATGAGTAGATCAACTTCCTACTATATTCAGCTATCACCACTCATCGTATGATATTCATAGTGAATAGTCTTGCTGAGCCAAAGGATGCTTAGATTTATTTTGATGACTTACACAATCTATTATGAAAAAGAGCTTGAGCTTTGAGAAAATCAGAACATTAGTAGCTTGTAACTTGAACCAACATATCTTTGTCTGCAAGCCCAATGACTAGAAACTTTTAGCCAATTAGTTTAAACTCCTTGCACCTACTCTGCAATCTGCATTCACTTAGTCCATAAACCAAAGTACAATTTTAGTTATTTGATGAGATCATGAGACATCACTACATGCATCAAGATAAAACCTATAAGTGCACAACTTTCTACAGTTAGATTGTATGAAATTAAACCATAAGTATGTTGTAATATCTTACAAAATATACAGTTTCTTCTAAGTCGAATGTCCTTAAGGCCACATAATAACAGAACTTAGGTGATCATGGCTTTATTAGAACTAGCCAAGATTTGGGAGTAATCTTGTGTGACATTCAAGTTTATTTAGGATATTGAATCATTGACATCTCTTATGCCAATGCAACACATGTTGCATACTTGTAAACCTCTTTCCGTCGCATCAAAACCAAATGCAATCGGTAGACTAGGATTTGTAACCAAAATTGTAATGCTTAAACTTATAAAATAGTTGCATAACTACTTATCACGAATAATCCGATTATAGGATACTATTAACCTAGTTTATCTTTGTTTTTCCATTGTATTTACCTTATCTTCATTTATTTTCTTTGGAATCCAGATGTCACGGAGACGTTGTTGGTTGAGGTAGATCAAATATATCATCTTGCTTGTCCTGCTTCCCCAATTTTCTACAAATATAATCCTGTCAAGGTATCTTAGTTTACCAAGACCCAAGTTCAGTTACTATTGTATTAGTTATGAATAGATTTTGTTTCCTCTTATCTTTTCTGTTTTCCATCATGCTTTATATTGTGCTGTATGACATTGTGGAGGCCATTTTACTCCTTATTTTTTAATATATGAATTTCATACAGACAATAAAGACAAATGTGATTGGAACTTTGAACATGTTGGGACTTGCTAAGCGAGTTGGAGCAAGGTTTGAAACCTTCTTCTTTTTGATCTATGCTCTTTGAATATTTAAACTTAATTAATTGTTGTTTCTTTACCTGCAGAATTTTGCTGACTTCGACTTCGGAGGTTTATGGAGATCCTCTTGTGCATCCTCAAGATGAAAGCTACTGGGGAAATGTCAACCCTATCGGTAAATTTATGGCCCTCATATCATAATCTTTGATAACTTATGTTTTGTATGCAAGTCTAGTATTTATTAGATTACTAACTATGAGGTTTTATTGTGAGTAAAACAAAGTGGGTCATGGAATCATGACAAGTATGTTCTCTTGTATATATTGCAGGAGTCAGGAGTTGTTATGACGAGGGAAAGCGAGTTGCTGAGACTTTGATGTTTGACTATCATAGGCAGCACGGAATAGGTAAATCATGTTTTACTAGTTATACTCATAACTTGATATCTGGTGTCTAAATCAAAGGTTACAGGATTAAGTTATTATATTTCATATGGTTCTTTGAACAGAAATACGGATTGCTAGGATCTTTAATACATATGGACCTAGAATGAACATTGATGATGGTCGTGTGGTCAGCAATTTCATAGCTCAAGCAATCCGGTAAGTTGCTCATACAACACTATTTGTTTTTATACAAATTGGCAAGAGGTGGCAATTTCAACATATATATTTTTTTTAATAATTCGTGATTTGGGTTGTATTTATCTCAAATGGGTCAAATAAAAAAATATACTTAAAAAGGGTAAAGGTCAAACGGGTTGAAAGTCCCACAAAGTCTATTTTTTAACGCATAATTTCCACCTTAACTAATTATAAAAAAAAGAAAAAAAGTGGACAAAAGAAGTGGCATCTGGCGTTTTGACTAATACTAGAAAGTGATGTGAGTCTGTGACCCAAACCCGTACTTACCCTTACCCAACGTCCCAACTTCTGCATATAATTATTATTACTCCATTGTTGGTAACCAATTGCTTATTTTGCACTAATGCAGCAATGAGCCCTTAACTGTTCAATCACCTGGAACTCAGACTCGGAGCTTTTGTTATGTCTCTGACATGGTAAACTAAAGTTGATTACACATCATATACATTCCAGACTCTCACGGTTCGGTTTATTTAGTGTGCCACCCTTGTTTCCTTTGTTTTATCAGGTTGATGGTCTTATTCGACTTATGGAAGGAAAGAATACGGGCCCAATTAATATTGGGAATCCAGGTTAGTATTTACTAAAATACTTGCATATTAACACTAGTATGTAAAATTTGGTTGCTGGTTCTTATGAAATCTATTTTTATGCACTCAGGTGAATTCACCATGCTTGAACTTGCAGAGAATGTGAAAGAGGTCAGTTCTGAAGTTGTTACCCTTAAAATTTGTTATATTTGCATTACCTAAAGTAATATCTAAATGAATTGTGGGAATTTCAGCTGATCAACCCGGAAGTCAAGATCATTCATGTGGAAAACACACCTGATGATCCTCGCCAAAGAAAGCCAGTTATCACCAAGGCAAAGGAGGAGCTTGGTTGGGAGCCAACAATTACGTTACGTGAAGGCCTTCCCCGTATGGAGGAAGACTTCCGCAAGAGGCTTGGAATTCCTAAGAGTGCATGAGACTTGTGTTAATCCCTGGTTAAAGAGTCACAGTAAATTAGTAATATGAGCTTTCTCGAGAGACAATCACATATTCACATGTATCTGCAATTCCATAAATCCTGTTTGTGTTGTTTTTATATGATGTATACTTTTTGCTTGAATGGAAATTATGGTAATGTGTGGGTGAGCAGGTTTGCGTTAAAAGGTTCATTTGATGCTGGATGGGTCAGGGTTAATAAAAAGGTTTAGGAATGGACTTCTCTTAGTGATGCAGTTTTAATTTTAAGAGTTTCTCAGCATTTGACTATACTTGTGACATTTTAACCTGCTTCACAAAATAACATTATTTAACATACTTTTTCAAATAAATAGGGAAATGTTTTGGTTATTTTACTTGTAACCATTTTTTTTTTCTAGGTAATCGAACAAAATCTTTCTTTATACGGGTACTAATATTTCAAATTCGGTCTTTTTGGGTATTTTGCCCCTCTCAGCTAACAGGAGTTTTAATAATTTGAAGGGCAAAAATGTCACAAAATACTTCAAAAAGACCGAATTTGAAAGATTAGTACCCGTATAAGGAAATTTTTTTGTTCCATAAAAAAAGGTGAAAAGTATGATATCTTTTTAAAACATTTGCCGAAATAAATATCTTAAGAATATAAAAAGCTATTGGAAGAAGTGAGCTAGTGTGTTTGTTACCTCTTTGGCTCTTGCTGTGGATTGTAAGAGAGTGGCAATATAAAAATTAAAGTAATTGCATGTAAAACTTTGTTGTGTAACAAGAGCAAACGCATCCGAACTCTCACGAACATATAAAGAATCAGAATCTAGTTCAAAAGTCCAAAATGTCATATTCAAACATTCCAAAGAAGACTCAGAAAGAGAAATATTCCATTCTTAATCCACTTTATTCCATTGTTAAAACTTCTTTTGTTCAGATATATTTTTATTAAAAAGCTCGATTTTTATGTAACGACCACTTTTTATTGCAATCATGAATGAAGTAAATGGCATAAGTCGTCATAGACAAGATAACGTGGTATGTGAATTTAAGCTTGGGACATTTAAATGTCTTAAACAATAACAATGATACATGTCTTATAATTTCATTTTAGCTTACAACACAATACTTAACAAGTCTAACTCATATGATAGAAGAAATAAACAAATAGAATCAATGATCATGGCAAAACCAGACAGTACTTGTCATGAAGCCATTGAACGACAAATGCGACGACATTATATCAATTTATGTTCTCACGCAGCCACGCTTAAAATCCTCTGTGTTGAGTCAGTCATACTAGAGAAGAAAACGAGAGCCCTTTATTATGAAACAAACAACTCTAAATCCCGAAAGCAAAGATGAGATCAGCAATGACAAAAAACAAGCATATCCCAATGCCAATGCAATGTCTGATTGTATGCAAAACGCGTTATTATCCGTACATGTGGCAACTTCTCTTAGTTGTCTGACTAGCTCAGTCCCTGCTGATCCGGCCGACAGCAACAAGTATGCAAATACCTGTAGGATAGCACGTTATCGTTTCCATGTGTGAGTGTTTGCAGATGCTAAACTTTTTATCATATAAAATAAAGGCCAATTCGTAAAAAATCAAACCTGATCATGACCGAAATCGAACCAGACCTGAGAACACTCTGGAAAAAGTGTGAAACCTCGATAAATTTCCCAAGCAGAAGCTACTATTTCAAAGAGTGAATAAAATGCTACGATAGCATTGGCAGCAACAATGAAGCTGTAAATGAGTTTTGTTATTCACTAGTTGATAACATTAGTGTTAAAATCAAGAGGAATTAGCGAGATGTTTGAGACTGTATTTTTGCAAAACAGTTTTTTTAGAAGCAGGTCCCAACTTTTTTTTTTATTTTCCAAAACCGCAGTGTTTTTTTTTTTTTTTTTTTTTTTTTTTTTTTTTTTTTTTTTTTTTTTTTTTTTTTTTTGTCGGTGAAAAGTAAAGAGACAACTCAGATACAATTTTTTTCTAAACTGGCTTGTTGTGTTTTGCATACACGATAATCAGAAAATCTGATCCAAAACGCAATCCAAAACACCCTCTAAAATAATACTAGTAGTATTAGTTAGTACTTTACCGAAAGGCACCAAAGTTGTACCAACGAGGTGAACCTGATGCTGCAGTGGTATTAATGGTAAACATAAACACAGCAGCAGAAAGTGAGAAGCAAAAGGAAGTTAATCGAAAAATGAGAATAGTATAATTAAAGCGACGAAGATTGCGTTGGGAGACAGTGGACTGGAAAACAGGCGTGTCGTGTGGATGTGTCTGATGGATTCGTGGCCGAGGTGATGGACTCTCAACACCACCGTTGCGAAGCATGTTTTTCGGTCACTAGCAGCTGTGATGTTTGGATTTGGAGAAGTGCTAGCAAGTGGTGTTATTTTCATGATCAAAAGCAGTAAAGAGTGTGTGCAGCTGTGAAAGCATGAAGGATTCCTTTTTGTTGCTTTTTTCATTCTTTTCAATATCTTCTGTTTTGAAAATAGTAAAATTACATATAATTGCAATAAAGGTATTTCTATTCTGCTGGTTTTTATGTAAATTGTCTCATTATATAAACAGGAAAATCTTTTTCAGTTATGGAAACTAAACACTTAGAACATGAGAGTAGCATATCAAGTTATCAAATATCAAAGGGCTTGTGTCACATTGAATACCCCATGTGTGTGATCTCTAACCAAATGGTTGTGGTGTTCAAAAAAAATAAAAAATAAAATAAAATAAAAATAAAAACTCAAATGGTTGTGGCTTCAATTTTTGTTTAAGACATTATAAAATTGATTAGTTGTGTAAATATTGTGAAATAATTTGTTCTATTTCATAAGAAAAAATAAAAATCAAGTTAACAAATAATTGTCAAGAGAGTAATATGTTTACCTTTGAAATTTTAATGGGTATCAAGTTATAAACATCGCTTTTCAAGTTGAGTGATTACCATTGATCCATTTCGGTGTTTAATAAACAAAGGTCATATGGCCTAACAAGACAGATTGTCGTACACAAATGGGTGGTTATATGAATGAATACTAGTGTGTAACTTTTTCTTAAAAAAATAAGGATTAGTGTCTAATACTCTTTCCGTCTCAAAATAAGTGTCTATTTTGACTTTTCAGAGTTAAACTGGTTCAACTTTGACCTTAATTTTTTTTCTTTTTGTGTTATATAATACTTGATGAAACATTATACCATTGAAAAATACAATTAAAACCAATCCATTTATATATTTTGCATCAAATATTATATAACACCCAGAAAAATAGTTAAGATCAAAATTGAATAAGTTTTACTTTGAAAAGTCAAATTGGACACTTATTTTGAGACGTGTGGTAACTCTTTAATCTATTAACAATCAAAAGAATTTCATGAGTACCTTAGATTTAAACGCAAAAAGGGGTATTTGTAATGTACGTGTTTCATGCAAATTTTCTTATTATCTTTACTACTTATAAAACAAATTTGTTTATTTATGAAAACTTAATATCTCTTAAAAATAAGTAAAATTGATTCTCCAAAATACCTTTTAAAAAATTAACTTACATCCATTTAAATTTCAAATTTCTTTTTGCATACCCTTAACTAAAAATAGTAACAACATATACCACTAATTTAAAAGTTTATTTTTTAATCCTCAAACTTTTATAGTTTTCACTGTTAACTCATAAACTTTCTTTCTCGTAATAACTACAAATTAAACCCACAAAAGTCATAAGTTTGCAAATATAATTATTTTATAGTTTTCATTTTTAACCCGTAAACTTTCACACTCAAACCACAAATTTGCAAATATAATTATTTGTCGCTATACGCTGTCGCTTTGCGCGGATATTCGTCTAGTATAAATTAATAATGATTTGAAAATATATCAACTTGACACTTATTTATTTAGTATCTATCAAATTAAATAAGTGTCAAGTTTAATGTCTTTGAATGGATAGTCATTTGAAAATATATCAAACTTTACGGTGACAATAATACACAATTAAAAAGTTTGCATATTAAATTGAAAAAGAGTAGTACAATGCATAACAAAAATAATAAATAAATCTTTACCGAAAACAATAATAATAATAATAATAATAATAATAATAATAATAATAATAATAA
>LBNU01037874.1:0-39598 GCA_014162995.1 Artemisia annua | reverse complement strand
ACCCTTTATTAAAACCAATAAAGCTTTTACAATTGAGGAAGAAGAATGAATAACTAGCATCCCCTCATCTCTATTTATAGAGATGAGATGAGGAGGTGGAAACCTAGCTTGCCTTGCACTCCAAGCTAACTAATTCTAGTTTATGTCTAACACCTAATCTAATTACAAAAGTAGATTTAAGTCCCTAATATATGTTTAAGTTACTACTAATATTTAACAACCACTTATCACATCATCAAAGTCTTAAGACAAATGGTGCATTTAATGGACTTGACCATGGTTATCTCTCTTCTGCAACCTGACCCGGAAACATACAAACTTTTTGATGATGTCATATTGATGTTGGAAGGTCAAATTGTATATCAAGGTCCTTGTAAAGATGTTCTTGAGTTTTTTGAGTCCATCGGTTTCAAATGCCCAGACAGAAAGGGGGTGGCTGACTTTCTTCAAGAGGTAACCTCAAGGAAAGACCAAGAACAGTACTGGTACAAGACTGAACAACCTTATCGATATATCCCCATCCCTGAATTTACACGGGCTTTCAAAGCTTTCCACATTGGACAGAAAATTGAAACGAATATTCGTACTCCTTTTGTTAAATCCAAAACACATCCAGATGCCCTGGTGAAAGAGAAGTATGGAATATCTAATCTTGACCTTCTGAAAGCATGCTTTCATAAGGAGTGGTTGTTAACGAAGCGTAACTATGTGCTTTACATATTTAAAACATTTCAGTTAACGTTCATGTCATTGGTAGCCATGGCGGTGTTCTTTAGGACTGAAATGCATGTGGGAAGTTTGGAAGATGGAGGAAAGTTTTTTGGGTCTCTTTTCTTTGCTCTCCTTATTGTGATGTTTAACGGAATGGCTGAGCTTTTGTTGACAGTTATGAGACTTCCAGTGTTCTATAAACATCGAGATTCACTATTATATCCTGCGTGGGCTTTTGCTCTTCCCATATGGGTACTAAAAATTCCATTATCTTTGATGGAAGCAGGAATATGGGTGAGTAACATATTATACTATAGGATATGCACCAGATGCCAGCAGGTATGATGATCAATTTTAGCAGCTTTGTTTATACTTCAATTGAAAAATCTCCGGTCAAAGTGAAAATCAAAAGTAAGCATGCACATAATATGTTTGTCTTAGCAGGACGTCCATAATTCAAAAAGTTAATAGGAATGAGAAGTTTTCTATGCAGATTTTAAACCATCAGCCAAAGGGATATTTCACCTTTTTGTTTTTGTATAGTCGTTCTTGTTTTCTGTTTTCAAATTGGGTTTATTTTTTAAAAATTATTGGTTACTAGAATGGTGATGCAATGTCATTATAATTTACTGGTTAACATAAGAAAACTTCTAGAGTTTAGAAAATTCATCTCATTAAAAAGTTTAAAGTTTTATGTTTCAGGTACTTTAAGCAGTTCTTGACATTCTTTGCCATACATCAAATGGCTCTCTCCCTTATTCGATTGCTTGCTGCTGTTGCAAGAACAGAAGTTCTTGCAAACACCTTGGGCGCCTTCACCTTGTTGCTGATTTTAGTCCTTGGAGGATTCATAGTGGCCAAAGGCAAGTTTCATTTCTAAGCTTTTGTCACTATTTTCCTTGTTCTAAATTGGCTGCCCCGTCTTATCCGCTATTCTGTTTGCTACTAGCTTATGTAGCTGAATTGTTACCCTAAAAAAGTATTCTAAACATCCTAAGGCGAGAAAATGTGACAAAATAATAATCCTGTCTGTTTCTTATGATTTCAGATGACACGGAACCTTGGATGTCGTGGGGATTCTATGCATCTCCTATGATGTATGCACAGAATGCCTTAGTTATCAATGAGTTTCTTAGTGAAAGATGGAGGGCTGTAAGTGCTTTTTCTAACTGATAAAATCTCTCAAAAAATGTAATGTTAGAAACTAGGACTCTTTTATGTTTCCCATTGTAAATTATTTACTCATACTTTCTTAGTGCAGCCCAATGTATACATGAGAATCAATGCATCAACCGTTGGGGAAGCCCTTCTTAAATCAAGAGGTTTTTTCACAAAGGACTACTGGTTCTATGTTTCTATTGGAGCACTCATTGGGTTCTCGTTTCTCTTCAATATATTATTTATTGTTGCATTAACTTTCTTAAATCGTATGTCACCTAACTCTGATATCTTATAGTTTGAAAGTTTATACTTTAGTTTTTTACTTAATGATAATTTTTTTGGCTGGAAAATAATTACAGCTTTTGGTGATACTAAAAGTGCTATCAGAGATGAAGGTGATGTCAAGAATTCAAACAGAAACCTCTTTGAAGGTTGTGTCTCTACCTTTTCCACGTAATAACGGTTTTAGCACAAAATCTTCGCTTGAAGGCTATAACATTTTCCTTAGGACGTTTAGTATAACTAACTATGCAACATAGTAACATGGATGACAGAGAAAAAAGCCAAGAAAACTTATATAGAATGTGGCATAATGATGAAATTGCTCTAGTCTTTGGATTAACATGTTAAAGATAGAAATTTAATATCGATTTTTTTTTTTTTTTTTTTTTTTTTTTTTTTTTTTTTTTTTTGACATGCTAATAACTTTAGGTGCTGAGATGACATTGAAAAGTACTTCAACTACTAGTGATGACCATATCATTAGAAGAGGAATGGTTTTGCCTTTTCGACCCCTTTCTCTTGCTTTCAACCATGTCAGCTACAGCATTGATATGCCTACTGTGAGTGTTCTAATATTGCTTTTCGTTGTTGTTCAATACTATATTTGAAAAGGTAATGTCATCAATCGATACAAACAACATTTATGTATTATAATTAATTGGTGACAAATATTGATTTATCTTTTATTTTTCTTATAGCATCTAAGGTTGTACAAGTAGCATATATTGATTTATCAGAGTGACATATTATTGCGGCTATAAAGTTGACAATTTTCACCAGGAAATGAAGGGAAGAGGGGTTGAAGGTGATCGTCTACAATTGCTCAAGGATGTTAGTGGTGCTTTTAGGCCTGGTATATTGACTGCACTTGTAGGTGTCAGCGGTGCTGGAAAGACAACCTTAATGGATGTTTTAGCAGGACGAAAGACTGGTGGACGTATTGAAGGAGACATATTCGTTTCAGGTTACCCAAAAAACCAAGCAACATTTGCACGTGTCAGCGGTTATTGTGAACAGAATGATATTCATTCACCAAACGTCACTGTTTATGAATCTCTTTTATATTCTGCATGGCTTCGTTTATCCTCAGAAGTTATTACAAAGAAAAGGAAGGTATTTACTCACTGTTTCGTACTTTCAGTTGTTATTTAAGTAATAAAAATTGGAATATCTTATTTGATGTTAGCAGCATTGCTATTTTCCACAGGTGACATATTCTACCCATTTACTAATTAATCGGCCGATTTGCTCTGTGTGTTATCTCTTACATGTCCAATCTTTGTTTCTTTGTCGATGGACAATAATTTTGGGATGCATAGTAAAAACTGACTGTTTCAACCTGAATAAGCCTAATTGTCCAAATGTAGTGGTCCAAGGCCTATTACGCGTGCTATAACTTGTATTTGATTGGTTATCATTGAAAACTAGATATTTGTACACGAATTGATGGAGTTGATGGAGCTTAATCCTATAAGGGATGCTTTAGTGGGTCATCCTGGAGTAGATGGTCTTTCAATTGAACAACGCAAGCGACTGACCATTGCTGTGGAGTTGGTGGCAAATCCATCCATTATCTTTTTGGATGAACCAACATCTGGTCTTGATGCCCGAGCTGCTGCAATTGTCATGCGAACAGTAAGAAACACGGTGGACACTGGAAGAACTGTTGTATGCACAATTCACCAACCAAGTATTGACATATTTGAATCTTTTGATGAGGTGTGTGGTCGAAACTTATAAACCTTGTTCTCTTGACCTTAATCTATCTCTGATTGTGGCTTTAAACTTGCAGTTAATTTTGATGAGGATGGGAGGACAAATTATTTATGCTGGACCTGTTGGTCACTACTCCTGCAAGCTAGTTGAGTATTTTGAAGTGAGTGCTATTTCTGTATCTTTTTTGGAGGTCTAGAGTGATATTTCATGCCACGTATATAAATCGGTTGCTATAGGCTATTTCAGGAGTGCCAAAGATTAGAAACGGTTACAATCCTGCTACATGGGTGTTGGAGGTGACTTCTCCGGCTACCGAGAATCAACTTAACATTGACTATGCTCAAATATATTTCAATTCTTCTCTTTATCAGTAAGTTAAACATCTTATTTTATTTGTATAAGAAGTTGCTCCCTCCATCCTTTGAAATTTCGAATTTTGACTGGGCTTAGAGTTTAGTTGAGGTGTTCGACTATTCGTAAAATTGTCAAAAAGGCCTTAAACAATGGCAAAACTAGGGAAATCTTGGACACAAAGACAGATGTCAATTTGGTGAATGGATTAAAAATCGTAGATATTCTATTTATATTGAACACAACTTCCAAAATTGTCTTATTTGGACATTTAGGCCCCGTTTGGTTCGCGGAATGTTTTTGATGGAATTGGAATCTATCTATGGAATTTGAATGTGAAGGAATTGGAATGTTAAAAAATTGGAATGTTAGGCCCCGTTTGGTTCGTGGAATCTTCAGGATTTCGAAGGAATTGGAATCTGATTCCATTNAACCGAACCTCTTTCGACATGCAACACAGCCCACCATCTTGACACCTCTATAAAAACCATCAAGGATCTGTGATGATGGCTATGACAATAAGTAATTTAAGCTTGAACAGATGCACTTTGAGAGAGCCTGTATATTTTAGTGGTGATACACATACTACTAAAAAGATGCTTCTATTTGACATGTCCAATACTTTTGGTTATATCCTTGTAACATGATGTTTTCAGGGAAAATCAAGAACTTATTAGAGAGATTAGTACTCCTTCAAGTGGTTCCAAGGATCTCTTCTTTCACACCGAATATGCCCAACCATTTCTCATACAATGCAAAGCTTGTTTGTGGAAACAACATTGGTCTTATTGGAGGAATACACAATATAATGTCACTCGATTTGTCACAACGGTTGTCATCGCTGTATTATTTGGTGTTGTTTTCTGGAAAAAGGGTAAAAAGATGTAAGATGCTGTATACCATGAAAACTAATTGATATGCTAGCACTGTTTCTTTACTATATTTGGGCTTTTGTATTATCTAAATAACCTCTTTTTTTAAATTCTTAACTCAAAGCTAGTGGTGGTAAACGACGCTAATAGAAATTTTCACGACTTTGAACCTATTAACTTTTTACTTTTTTTTTTTTTTTTTAGTTACCACCATGTTTACCCTTGGAGATAAAACAGACTCCGAATAAACTCAGTCATAAGTAAATGGGTCAAAATTGCTGTGTGTGCTCAAAAACTTGTGTTAAGGGAGTTAACCATGGTTTTATGCATCCAGGGAAAAACAACAGGATCTGCTGAACATCTTAGGAGCATTGTATGCTATTGTTGTCTTCATTGGAGCAATCAATCAGAATGCTGTGCAGCCTATTTTTGCTATAGAGAGAACAGTATTCTACCGTGAAAGAGCTGCAGGGATGTATTCCTCATTACCCTATGCTATTGCTCAGGTAACCACAAAACCGTGAAACTCATAAAATATGCACATCCAGCAAGAGCTCCACTATTTTATGGTACACAAGGATTTCGGATTGTGTTTGACTATTTCTAAATCTTAGAAATGGAAATTTTGAGCCATTTACTTATAGAAGAGTTGATTTGGGTGTCGTTTTGTCTCTAAAAGGGTCAAACATGTAAAACCAGAAAATATTTTCATCAAAAGGCAATTGGCTTGAACGGGTCGTAGGTCGCCCAAAAAACATTTGCACAAAATGTTTTTAGCGCATAGAACCACATTAATTGTTTTATATTCAAAGATACTAATTAAGCTCAACCACAAAGATACTAATTAGCGTACATATTGTTCAGGTGACCATAGAGTCAATCTATATTACGATTCAAACTAGTATCTATGTCTTCTTTTTGTACCCAATGATTGGATTCGAGTGGACAACAGCAACAGTTTTATGGTTCTACTTCTACATGTTGATGAGCAACATCTACTTCATCATGTTTGGTATGATGACTATGTCATTGACACCAAGTCCACAGATATCGGCTGTTTTAATCTACTTCTTTCAGTGTCTTTGGAACTTGTTCTCGGGTTTTATCATCCCTAGACCGGTATGTGATTTCTTTATGCCTTTCACTGTTTAATTTTTGCTAGACATGGCTATTTCTACTCACTTACTTTGGTCAGGTCGATTTGAGTTGTGTTATATAAATAAATAAAAAGCGTAACTGAAAGGGGAATTGGTCGAACATTTCAAACGTGTTGAAAGTCGGCCCGGGTGTATTTTTACTGCATACAATCTGGTAAAGCATCTTATATAAAGCTATACCTAGATTAGTATTCTAGCAATATGTTTTTGTATTCATAACTTACGAATTAATTATTTCTAAAAATGCAAAGAAAAGACATAGAAGTGTTTGTGCGTCAACCCAACTTGACGCAGACCATGTTGACCCATAATATAATTTTCGTGTTTTAACCCAACCTGACCACGCTTCATGCCACCTCTAAATATAATAGCATGAATGAAACATGAAAACTGCAGCAAATACCAAAATGGAGTAGATGGTGTTACTGGGGAACCCCACTCAGTCGGACAATTTATGGTCTCCTAACCAGCCAAGTTGGTCAGCAAGATCTTATGTTTGAGGTGCCTGGCACTGGCAATACAACGGTTGAAGGCTTCATGAAAAAGGAGTTTGGGTTCGAATATGACTTTCTACCAATAGTGGCTGCAGCTCATATTGGCTGGATCCTTCTATTTTTCTTCATCTTTGTGTGTGGCATTAAGTACCTTAATTTTCAGCAGCGATAATCTTCAAGCCTCTTTTCTAGCCATTCTGTTTATCAGTATAATGTGCTGAAATAAGGATGAAAAATGTCACCAGTAATTGTAGGTGCTCAAGACTTAACTGCATTACTTTGGTGTTTGTTACTTGTTAAGACCATCAAAAAATATCATTACCGATGTTGGTTCTCTTACATAAAGAGTATATGTAGAAACATAGTAAAATTCATGTCCTTGATCTATTTTATATGTATGTGTTGATTTTTTGGTCTTGTGTAACTAGGTGTTGATTTTTTGGTCTTGTGTAACTAGGTTTTTGCGAGTCTGATAAAATGTTTGGTTATGGGGTGTGCAGCTATATTTTTGGTTGGACCGGCTTCGGAGTGCGCAACATGATCTAGGAAAGGGCAAAATGTATTTTAACAGTCGATACTTATTGATTAGATTCTTACACCATCCCGACTGTGGCGAGGTCTTATACCACCCTAAACTTGTTTGCATCAAATATGAATTATTTCTAGTAGTATAAGATCTAGTTGGCAAAATCGAAATATATGGGTCGTCTATAAATCAAGATCTAGTTGTGTGGAACGTCTTTCTAAACTAACTGAAAAACCAACCATACAGTTACTACATTAAACATTAATGTTGTGTTATCTACACATTAGCAATTCCCTTGTGTCTTCAATGTTACTCTATTAACAAACACGGAACACCCTCTACCAATACAGCTTCTAATGCACAAAATTACATGTCATGGTAGTAGCTTTTGAAAAATTACCTTTACTAGTCAAGTTCAACCTAAACTAATCTCTTGACAGCGTACAATTCCTGCGGCACCACCATAGCAGAGCCACCTCTCACTGCCTTTGTTCATATTCCATCTTACACGATGCATTGCAACAATCTTGGAAGGAAACACTTCTTTCTCATTAATAGTCTCCACATCTGGAACTTCATCCGTGGATGTGAATGCTTGTTTGGCATCAGCTTTTGGCTTTTTCTTACTGGTGCCTTTTGTTTTTGAAGTCTTGCTCTTTTGGGCCACCATTGTATCGTCTGACCCAGAGTCTACTCCCGGATCATTGTTGTAACAAAGAGCTAGGCACAAATGAATTTATCTTATTAGATACGGTAACAATGTATGTGCTTCTAGTGCAATTAAAGTTTGCAATTACACGTGGAAACTTCAACACATTAAAAACGACCAAGCAAATCTTGGCTGTGTTTGATCTGAAAAGGGTCACATTGGTCAAATTAAATAAAAACATTTAACTAAAAGGGATCGGGTCAAATGGGTTAAAAGTCCCCCAAAGTCTATACTTAAAATGCATACAGCCTCTTAAATTATCATATTATATTTAGATTATTATTGTAATGGCATTATTGTATTTGATATTATAACTAATGCAATTATTACTAAAAAAAAATGTTAAAAAAAAATATATTGCAGAAAGCGTTTGTGACCCATTTTGACCGGTTACCCAACCCGCCATCTTGCCACCTCAACTGAATAAGATAGGAAAAAAGACCCTTCAAATGCCACGTGGAACATAGTAATAACCGTACATAGGGTGCCTGCAAGAGTTGTTTAGCTAAGGATGGCCAATAACATTATCATTGTTAAGGAAACCAATTGGGTGGAAACTAAACCACGATAATCAGACTGTTAAGTCAGGAAATAATAGCGAGCAAAAATGTATCTTAACTAGAGGTGGCAACTTTGACCTGTCACTTTTGGTGAGTTGATGTGTGTTATGCGCTATCTTTAACAAGTTCTATGTCTACAATCAAATAAAGTTGACTAAAAGAAAAATAAACAGGTCAAATTGGTCAAACGGATTGAGGATCGCCCATTATTAATGTATTAAACCTCCAGAATCAATTTATCCACATAATTATATTATTATTGGAATGATACTATTTTCCTAATCATAACTGACACAAGTATTCGGTTTCAAAAAAAAAA
Source organism: Artemisia annua (assembly GCA_014162995.1). Lineage (NCBI taxonomy): Eukaryota > Viridiplantae > Streptophyta > Magnoliopsida > Asterales > Asteraceae > Artemisia > Artemisia annua. The sequence goes on along the minus strand of LBNU01037874.1, from coordinate 30,740 downwards.
TTGAAACAAGTATTTATATAATTATTATTTAAAATTAGGTGTAGCATAACCGGGGCCGTTTTGACATGTACCAGCAGTTACTAGTTGTGACCCTTACGAATTTTGACCTTTTACCCACCCGCCAGCCCATGAGGGGGATAAGAATACAAACCTAAAGGTTGCTCCTCTGGCGTATAACATCTCAACCCTTGTTCCCTGGCTTGAGGAATGGCTTGATCCTCTGGCATTTGGCATTTCAACCCTTGCTCCCTGGCTCTCTTCTCTTGATTTGAGATGGTTAGATGCCCACGCCTTGATCTAGGGGTTTCACCCAATTCGTCGGGTAATGGAGAAAAAACATTAAGAGTTGATCCTTCTGTCGTAAGAGCTCCACAAAGATAATGAGGCTCGCGGTTTCTCCGAGGGTCTTTCTCCACTGATTTTGCTGTAAGCTGATAAAAATCAAGAAGTTAACTTTGTTAAATGGCACACATTAACCAGAGATCGGGACCCAACAACACTATCTTCTTTACTTTGTAGTTTCATCACTAACATATTACAGAGTAAGTTACACAAGTCACTTTTGTGGTTTGGTAAAAATAATGAAAATCATGTCTATTTTCATAAATGGTCCCTAATTGCACTGTTTGCTTTCACTTTTGATCCCTCGTCTACTACCATTTTAGGACCAAAGACAAGATTAATTACATACTATGAGGGACCGAAAGTGAAATTAATTACATCCGCGAGAGACCAAAAGTGAATAAACAGTGCAATTAGAAACCATTTATGCAAATAGTATCAAGAACAGACGATTTTTTTTTTTTTTTTTCACCAAACCACGGGACAACTTAAGTAATCCACTGTGTTAAAACCATGATTGTCCATCCAACCAACAATATGTAAATTTGGTACATATTTTAATCAAGGAAAAAGAAATACAGCATATAAGATGAAGAGAACAGACCTGAAAACGTAGAACTCTACCATCTGAGCAGCAGTATGCAACCATGCCTAAGATTTAAGGTGGAAATTAAAAACAACCAAATTGACTTTTCAATATAGCAAGTCAAATACTAAAAAACAAATAGTCCAAACAAAGGATGTTACCTGTTAGTTTTGAAACTTGAACACTCCATATTGAAGATGAAGAACAGTGATAGCTGTTCAGTCCTTGTAATTGTGTCCCAACAAAGGGTTTACCAGTAACAGGGACATCACATGCAGCCTTTGATAAGCTGATTATCCGTATTTCTCCATCATCAAAAGATAAAACAACACATCTATACAAACACACAAAAAGAGCAAAAATAAATAAATAAGAGTATAGATGAAAAAAATACTGAAAAATAACGCAGGAGGTATTATGTTACCTTGGGTCAGACAGCCAGTCTACACCATATATGACCCTTTGGACCGGATTCACATCCCAAAGTGGACGAAATGGATCACTGCAAACAAGTACAACTGTTCAAGATTTATATAATAATCATCCAAAGAACTATCTTCTTATAGAACGATCTTAAGGATCAACGTCACTAGATGGAAAAAAATATTAGATCCTTACCGTATGTCCCAGAACTTTACACCTTTATGACCTGCAGTAACGATTATATTTGCACTCTCGAAATCGCTGCAAATAGGTATTATAAAGAAGTTAACAAGTTAATAAACTAATACATATTGTCCAGCATGTTAACAAACTATAACTGTTAAATAAACATGGAACTATTCGAAAGAGCTTATCCACAATTAGCTTCATTAGCTTGGATACGCCATTTAACAATAAAAAGTTTTGTTCTTGTTGGAATTTCAAATGAAATTAATATGAGAAAGGTTATACAGATCCTATCCATCTAGAATCACTTACCATGCCACTGGTGCCCATGCTAATGCCCTTATAGGAAGTATATCCGCACTAAAGAAAATAAGAGGTTTGGTATCTGCGAACCAAGAGTAATACTGATTAACTATGTAATACTATCAAATAACCAAGAATAAACTGTTAAAAAACTGAAGGTATGATTTTCAGCCTTATGCAAACAGATTAAAACATAGATGCAAATGAAAGTATAGCAAGAGTACCTTTTAGTGGAGAATTTGCAGAAAACTTCCATAGAGCAACCTGAAAGTACAGAGACATATCTAAGTTGGATTCATAACATTCAATAGTCAGTAAATGTTGCATAAACAGTTGGAAAGACTAGTTACCTACCATTCTATTTACATGAACGTTTATGTGCTTGTGCTTGTGCTTGTGTATGTGCTTGTGGTACAACCTATAATTAATCAGGGGGTGTTTGTGTTTAGGCAATTATTCATAACTATCGGGGCTTAATTAATAGTTAGCAATTTCCTTTTATTGCATTTACTTGGTGATTGCGTTTCTTGGTAACCAAGTTACTGTATTATGTAAAGCATAGGGCATTGAAGTTGTAACTGATTTTATGTTGGAATCGACTGGTGATTTTGATATCATTGGGAGAGTTAGTTTACCTCCCAAATATAAACTATGGGATAGTTGACAGGCCACCTGAACATCGCTTTTTATTTATATATTTTATTGGTTTTTTTAGCACAATATCAGATCCGTTTGTATCAAATTGTGTAGTACCTATGCACTTACCTATGTGTCTCTTTCAGCAGTGGTGAAAATAGAACAGCGCAAAGAAGTACGAAATATATATACATATGTAAGAAACAAAAATGTAAAACCATGAAAACGCCTGGAGGAATAGAAAAGATGTCGGCACTATAGTAAAGTTACCATTCCATCATGACAACCAGCCAGAATAAGATCATGCGGAGATGCCGTTGACCATTCCATTGTTAGAGGAATGCTGCAATAAAAACATAACATACACTAAATGAGGTCCCATAGAAATAAATTAACTAAAAGATATTGCAAAATATAATTGACAAAATAGCTAAACAAAACTGTGTTTATACCAAAATGGCCATCAATCTGCAGAGAAATGATATCCGAAGTCCTTCTTTGTAGAAAAAACTTATGGAAATTTTTTTTGAATATCAAGACTTTTGGAAAATTAGATTATTTAGTGCGTAGTTGACTTTTGCTGTTGCAATTTTTGGGTATTTTGAGTATTTTGAATGAAAAAAAGTTCAGAGAAAAAAGTTTAGTCGCATAAAAACTTTGCGTAATTTATGACTATACTATGTACACAGATTTTTCTTGACTAATTTGTAAAAAAACATATATTTTGGCTATTTAGATCATTTTATCTTAAATATCAAAATAACCTGACAAATTAGTGGTGGTGGTAAGAAAAACTGATATAGTGAAGTCCCTCGGGTGGCCATATTTTTAGTATAAATAATAACAGCACTAGAAAAGGGATTTATCTATTACCTTTGTCTATCACCACACTTCAACATCGCACATCTGAATACTGGCTTCAACTTAATAAAGCGAGGATCAGTACCATCCTTTTGGCAAGCAGAAAACATAGCTTCAGCTGCATGTGGAAGAGGAACCTCCCACCTGCATTCATAATTATATGTATGACCAAAAAAAATAAAAATAAAATATAAATAAATAAAAAATACTGAGAGTTGAAGAGAGGAGTCTCACACTTCAAGGGCTCCACTTCCAAGCAAGACACCAAGGTACCCCATTCTATGTTTAAGATTAGCACTAGTGTCAACAGGTCTCCATTTTATATCCCATGCAACTTTTCCATTGTGAGCCAAACACATAACAAGTCTAGGCAAAGAAATATCCTCAGAAATGTCGCAACTATCTGGATCAGTTTCGAGGGGTACAGAATAACCTGTTGCACATGACCCCATTGGATCCTGACTCTCAGAATTGAGTTTGCACTTTGCTAATCTTGACTTTGAAGTTAATGCTGACTTTACAGAAGTTTGCTTCTCATAGCCTTTCCGCTTTCGACTAGAAGCCTTTTCTGGGACTACTTTATCTAAAGCTTCCGGAACAATGTCAGAAAAATCTTCAGCTAACTGGACAACGGGGTCTTGCACATGCTGGGTGCTGCAATTCGAATCATCTACAGCTTCATATTTTGACTTGTTCTTAGTCCCAAGAGAAGTTTCATCAAATTGAAGGATTGATGAATCCTCAGGAAACTTCATTGATATAGGTTCCACATATTGGCTGTCACCATATAAAGGTTTTTTCGTTCTCTTTTTTCCATCACTTCTTATTGGTGTGTATGGTTTAGCTGAACTAAACTCTTTACTATCGGTAGCTGCACTGTCATCATTAGAAATTATAGCAAGTGATTCTAGATGTTTGTTGCTACAATCAAAGTTATCTTCTAATTCCTTTTTAGGCCTTCCTCTTGGTTTTTTAGGTGCACTTTGTTTAACATTTTTATCATTGTCTTCCACAGCAACTTCTTCACTAACGGATTCCTTTCTGGGTCTCCCTCTTGGCTTCTTTGGTGGAGTTCCTTCAGGTGTTGATGTTTTATTACTCAAATTCTTTTTTGATTTCTTTTTAACTTGAGAGAATACATCATGGTCTTTCACATGAGGATTCAGAAGACCCCATATCTGGATGACACCTCTTCCGGTAAGTGCAGAACCAACTTTGTTATATGAAGACTCAGGTGGATGGGCAGCAATCGCAACGAACTAGAATGCAATTACCACTGAAACATTAAATGAGTATAGAAGGATAGCTTTTTTAGATACAAATATTTATGTATGTATAACAGAAAGACTACCAATGTCATCTTATATCACCAGTCGAAAGCAAACAGATAACATAAGCACATAAGGATGTATAACCAAACATCAAACAATCTTCCCATGGCTATTCATTTGATCTAGAAATTCATGCATAATGTAGCGTTGACGTAGTAACTTAAACATGTTATCTATATCCTATAATGTACGTCCAATCGTATTAATATTAGTTGAGTTCCAAGTAAAAAATGAATAGAGTCAATACCAAAATTAAAAATAGACAAAAAAATATTACGTATAAGAAATACATCTTAAAAGATTACATGTCACTAAACTATTTCTAATACATACCGATGCCTTAGCAAAAGGTACTCGTGCGTACCCATGACAACTTATATGCATACCAATGACAAAAAGTAAGTCCCGAAATATAAAATGACGAAGATTTTGTGCTGAACAATAAGCTATGTTAAATGAATATAGATACCATCCATAATACAGCCCGGGGCATCGCGCCGGCCGTCTGAATGACTTCTTAGTTTTAATCTTTATTTAATCAAAAACTCTTGAAAATTCATGACACTTATCCCCCACCCGTCGATGAGAACGACAAAAAAGGGTGGTTGGTTTCCTACCTTCGACCGCCGGTATCAACAAACGAGAGAGAGAGAGATGGGTTTGGTGATGAACTCGAGATGGTGTTGGGAGCTGTTTCTTGGCGCGTGATGCACGTCAAAATGATGGGAGGTTGTATGGAGTGTGGTGGTGGTGGCGGTGAGTTTAAGTGGCCAGCGGTGTTTGTTTGGCCGGAAAAACGACCGGAGAAGAAGAAGAAATAGGGTACGGCTGGTTTGAGAGAGAGGTGTCAAACCCCTAAGTGAGGGTAATAATGAGGTTTATATAGAAGTGTTTTGGACCTTGTGTGAACCCTATTGCACCCTTAGGGACTAAGATTGTAAATATACTGCTATGGTGGAGAAGTGTAGTTTACCAAATCTTTTAGTATTTCGTTCTCGAGGCAAATTTAGGTGTCGAAATGACTTCCGTGACATTTTTATTAATTCCATCGAAAAAATTTNNNNCTACCATAAATGAGGAAGACTCTCTCTCCAAAAAAATTCAGATGTACAAAAATGAAGCATGGTTTCCAGCAATTTAATCAAGCATTTTCATAATCTACAACAACCAAGCATTGTGCTAAACATAAAACTAGCAGAATCGAAATTTCGACCACTGTTTTTTATTTCAGGGTACCCGCCGCTGCAACGCTTGGGTACCCTGCTAGTCTTTTTTAGAATTAAAAGGCAACATACATATTATTTCAAATATCTTTAAGTTTATCATATACAAATACATAGTCAACGTTATATGTATTACGGAGTATAAAATTTTCCCAAAGAACAAATGTATGAAATTACGAAACATATACTAAACTATACTTTACATTTTTAAAATGGGTTCAATAACACCAAAGAAAGTGCCCTATAAAGGGGGGCCCATCTATTGGAGAATTTATATCTCAGTTTTCAAAACATTGAATCCCAGCGAGTATAACCAGATGGACACTGGTTTTGCTCCAGTTTTTACCGGGTTTGACCAAGCCATACAAGTTTGACCAGTTCATTTCTCGGCGGTTCGGCCTGCTCTAAAAACTTTAAAAAACGGCTTTGGTCCCAGTTTCCGGTTGAACCAGCCGGTCCTGCTTACCAAAGTATTGTTTTAAGATGGTATGTGATAGAACTCTTGTAGTTTAAGGTAATTGCGATGCACACTTTATCAAATTAGTTTGGTTGGCAACAATAGTGTCATGTGAGGACTTTTTCTTCTTGGACGTTGTCTACTAGAGAACAAAATCTCAAAAAGAGCTCAAGTGGAACAGGGAATTTCTACCAATGATACTCAGTCTTCAAATTTCTCTGTTCATATGATTTATTTTTATATATTGTCATAGTCATGGTTTAACTTGTTATGTTTGGTTGTGCATTACATTGGTCAAGTAGGCCTCAATTTATCTAACCAAACCATTCTCGCCCCCTTAGGTCAATCTTTTAAAGTTCAAGTTTCTAACTTAATGATGATTAGGAAAGATTGAAGGGTATTATATACATATGTAATAAGATGTATGTTCAAGTTTCCTAACTGATGCCACAAACAGCAATAACGAAGGGGAGGCAAGTAAACTCATTACTTACAATACAAATATGTTACTAAGTATTTGCTATCACATAAACAAAGCAGGATGCATACAAATATGAGAATATTCACGTAGTAACTAATACCTCGAGATTAACGTCACAATCAGGCTGGTGAACTCTGGGACACCAATCCAATGCCCAAACAGGCCCTCCAACGTACATTACAAAATCTTCGCTGAAACAAGATTTAATTAAAAAATATATCAACATTGCAAAAACTGTAGACGATTCAAGTCAAAACAGCAAAAGATGCATACAATGCCGCATTAACAACATAACTAACACAGCTCACAAACCATGTAATACACAACTTATTGGTTGAAGCCGGCAACTTAAGCCTCAGTAAACAGGCGGATGAAAAAAATTAAGACCACACCAAAAGACAAGGAAACTACTAAATTTAAATGTCTATAGCAAGAGGGTGAAATGGATTACTGCCATTTCTAGTATTTCATATGATCCGCATCTCACTCACATGCTTTTAATATTCTTTCTAGTAACTAGATTTTAATCACAGAATCTCAATTCCTATGATTAAAAAACTATGTAACTACCCAGGCTGAAGATAAATTCTTATTCCGTCACTACGTATAGAATAGGTTCCAGTCATTAGGTGATACATATAGGATAGGTTCCAGTTAACACAAAAGGTGGTAAATTTAAGATCTACATGCATCACACCTATGTACAGGAATAAACAATTTTATTCCTATGAAACTTCACATGAATGAATTTAAGATCTGCATGCACCATTAGATTATCTAGATGCATTAGTCTACAATCATCAACAAACAAGATCAGAACCATTTGTACTATGTATGAAATATCTAAGGTATAGAAACATAGAGAAGCGGGTCAATTACAAACCTCAAATGTGATGACGCCTTATTTCCATCTGATGTGTCCTGCATCAGTATTTAACCAAAGCTATTAAGCATTTTTAAAAACATCATAACCATGGTTATGTAATTACGGACTACATTGATTTCACCTTAGGAACAGCTGCGGAAGAAAACTGAGTTAGCTTTATCCGCTCTGTGATGTCTTTCCTCTCAGAAGTGTCCCTTTGACGTGCAAACCTGATAGCTTGAGGTTTAGAACAGAAATGCCTCCAATCTCTGAATATATCAAAAGTTTTAAATTAGGACGCGCACAGAAATATATATTTGCAAATAATAATAATAATAATAACAACAATAACAATAACAATAACAATAACAATAGCAATAACAATAACAATAACAATAACAATAACAATAACAATAATAATAATAATAAATAAAAATAAAAAAAAATAAATAAATAAAAAAATAAAATAAAAAAACTCAAAACATACATTCAGGTGATAAAATAATATAAAAATATAAATTCATGAAAGGTAACAGACCATGAATACACAATTATACTGGTGCTTATTGTCCAGCTTGAATCAATGATCAACTTCCATTTCATTTATTTTTTTAATGTAGGCGCAAGTACTATGAACTTGTAGTTGTATCTCAAATGCAACATAACAAGCGACATGAAAGAAGAATAAGTTGGAACATAAACTAGCTATATAGTTTAAGCTAGCACAACAACGATATGCCCAGTCCCAACGTCATCTGCAAAATGCTTACTTTGAAACTAGACCTATTTAACTGAGGGAAGGAGCTACTATAGAAACTAAGGTTGGTTTTAGATGTGCAGTTCATTTTAATCAGCCAAAGCTTGTGGAAGGCCAACTAAACTAATAGAGGAAGTAATTAAGCAGTGACAAGCTGAATATTAATATACAATGTTGGTCCAGCATCACTACAGAGTATTGAACACCTATCAAGTCCCTCTTGATCAACGTAAAAATCTCCACTGCGTCAAGGAAAGATTGGTAACTCAAAATAAGTTTAACAATATCAAATATCTTTTACTTCTTCAAAATATAGCAATAATTATTAATAATGAAACAGAAAATAAGACCCATTCATTAATACCCTGATTAGTCATAATTGCAATAAATGGTTTTAAAGGTGATGGATTTCCAATTCCAGTAACTTGGATTCATCATCACAGATGAAGTAAAAAAAACTGTCACCAACCCAAGTAAACCATCAAATAAATTTCCTCGTCATCCTCTTCAAGATTTCACTAGTAGAAACGATATCTTGGTTCTAAATTCTTATCTCGGTTTTGTGGATTCTCATTGAAGTTGATCCATCGAGATCCGTAGTAATTAAGATTAATTCACTCAATTATGTAAATAACGGTTTGTACTTAAAAATCCCCTACTATTATTCTATTAAAATATTCACCAGTTAAGCTAAATTATTCTTTATAACAAGATTTAAATGTTATAAGCAATGATCTAGTGCATCAACGGAGCAAAATAGCAGCAATTATATTTGGTCGCTGTTGCATCTCTTATATGTAACAAGAAGATACCTGGTGTTCCCTTAATTAATGACCCCACTACCTTCAACGTATTACCACATACAACTAAGAAAACACTACTTATCCCGAATCAAGCCAACCACTTGAGTGTAAGGACTAAGGAGTATGTTGCATCACTTATAACTAAACATATGTTCTCAACAACTAACGGAATGCATATGTTTGGGTTAGCTAACCTACATATAGCAGCAGTGAACCACATTTCTAAATAGAAGATGAGTATACAAAGAAGCAGTATGGCTTCGAGTTCAACATTCAGGGACACATGTTGCCAAAGCATGTACTAATTACAAAACACAAAAACTAAATAATTATCAAAGAACAAATTGTTCAATAAACAAAACCCACAAAGGAATTTTGATAATTTCCAATAAAAATCTTTGATTAGAAATTTTATATACATTTAAAATATTAAAATTCTCAATTTTCTTGATTAAATCCAAAAAAGATTTACACCCTTTATCCCAAAATAATTTTGATAAACAAGCTTTAATTTAGTTTCTTTATATATATTTTTAACTGTAAGCTACACCCAAACATTAAATCAAATACTAAATCTAGAAAAAAATTTACACCCTTTATCCCAAAATAATTCAATAAACAAAACCCACAAAGGAATTTACATAATTTCACTTAAAAAATCTTTCATTTAAAATCTTTATATAAATATACAAACACTAAATCAGGTACTAATAACAAAAAAGGTTTATACCCTTTATCCCAAATTATTCAATAAACAAAACCCACAAAGAAATTCTCATAATTTCCACTAAAAATCTATAATTTAAAAAATTTAATTTTACCTGATAAACTCAAGAGAAGAAGACATTCTTTGAAACTCAGATTGATTAAGCTCAAATTGTGATGAAACATCTTCTCCTGAAATCTCCAACATCTTATTCATCACTTTGAAATAATTCTCATATGAATAATCAAACTTTGCAACTCTAATTTTTTCATTTCCTGGTGATGGTAGATCCTCATCATCATTATTACCATCATCTAAAGGTACAATTTGCAAATTCTCCATCCCCAATTCTACATGAATTTTGCCCTAAATTGTTCACTTGTTCTGCTTATGTTATTCGCTCATAATCTAAATATGACCAAATGAACCCTTTATCTTTAGTGTAAAGTAGTTGGAACCCCCTATCTTACTTTTACGAGTTTATGTCTTTTTTTTTTTTTTTTTTTTTTTTTTTTTTTTTTTTTTTTTTTTTTTTTTTTTTTTTTTTGTGATGGTAAGAGAGTATGTCATTCAACAAACAGGAGGTACAACATCTTTCGAAACTAATATAGACGCACAATTTGGAACTTCGCATTCTAAAATAACATCATTGGTGCATCCTAATGCCCATGCCGCTATACTATGAGCTACCATATTCCCTTCTCTCTTTACAAATGACCAGCTACAAGTACTGAAGGTAAGCGAGTTAGATAAAATATCTAAAAACATGGCCGCAATTTGTAGATGTATCGATTGGTTACGGAGTGCGTGAACCAAAGTTAATGAATCAGACTCAAAAACAACTTCAGAGTAGCCTCTACTTTGAGCTTGTTTAGTAGCCCACCAAACAGCTTTAGCTTCGGCTTCTAAGGGTGAATTTGCATAGAATTCTGATCGAGCTCCTGAAAGTAACACTTCTCCGTTGCAATTACGAGCTACAAAACCGATACCCACTTTTCTAGACTCTTTTTGCCAAGCTGCCATCACAATTAAACTTTATCTGGGCGAATTGTGGCTTCGTTCATACATCCCTCGAGTTAGTTTGTGGCGTTCCCACATGTCTTGCGAGCACCTTTTTATTTGCATTGGAGTAATCTAATAATATTCGCTTCACCATAACTTCCACATCAGCTTCCCTTCTATCAACTTGGCCATGAAAATGCTTATTACGCCTTGTCCACAATCCCCAAATAATCATCATGAAGTCGTCCCAACATGTAGGATGGGTGTCCAAAATGATGCCACAAAAATCCTCCATCGTGATAGCCCTTGGCGTATCATAAAACTTACCAAAAATGCACCGATCCCACACCTCCTTAGCTTTTGAGCACCTGAACAGTACATGTAATACATCTTCCCCTGGCTCGCCACAATGTGTACAGGATGTCATTGTTAGATTCAGTCCCCTAACATGTACGTTGTCAATGGAAGGAATAAAATTATGCCATGCGCGCCGTACAAATATTTTAACTTTATTGGGTACCTTCGCCATCCATATAGCATGAAAAAACTTGATAGCTTCTTCTGAACTGTTTTGTACCAGGTCTTGTGATGTTTCAATAGCCAAAAGGTAAGCTGACTTGCATGAGAATTCTCCTCCCGGGCTGTTATATCAGTACAAAGTATCATACCTCAATTGACTCACAAAAGAGCACGCGATTTTGTTAACAATATTAGGTTAAAACAAAGATCTTAGTTGTTCAAAGTTCCAATCATCACCTTCATTGTTTAACAAATCACGTACAAAATTTACCTCACTGTTATATGGTTTTGGTCCCAATCTCCTGTGATCAGCAAGCCAAAAGTCATCCTACACATTGACACTTCGACCATCGCCTATGTTCCACTTACAAACCTTATGGACTAGATCTTTGACTGCAATAAAACTGCGCCAGATATAGCTCGGCCGATAACCAGCTTTTGCATCAAAAAGGTTAGATCGCGGGAAATAACGAGCCTTTAATACCTTCCCAGTGATGCGTGGTTTTGCAACCTTGCAAGAGGTTTTACTTCTCAAGGGATCTTGAGAAGCTTGCAATCCACACCAGGCAGTGTACCTGACCGATGTAGTATAATGTAGTGGCAAGTACCGGGGGATTGATCGTTCTACTTGGCAAATTGTAACACCTGGTACTTTTCCTAAAACCTATTTCTAGCCAAACTTCTATTTTCGTACCTGAGATACTTTTAAAATTTTTAATGCATGTTAAATTGGGCTTGAGAAGCGTGAGATATATTGGAAACGAGAATTTATTCCTTGATTGACTCAGCACAACCTAGAAAACTCGAATTGTATTGCATTTGCCAAATTATTTGATTTATTTTGAGTTTGAGAAAAACTCTGAAGTTTATGCTTGATTTTATTGGAAAAATTATTTCGTGAACAATGGCGCAAGTTTCATAAATTTTCGAGTCCGTTTGCTATGTCGTTTGAGCCCCGAACCGTTTTTACAAGAAGTTTAATGCGTTGGCAAGATTGGCCCCTTGAGCTTATTTTCATTTCATACCCTACACTTCTAATAATAAACAAACTACCCTATACTTTTTCATATATAAACCCCACTACACCCACTTTCTCTCATTTTTATTTATAAAAACACACACACAAACCCTTTTCTCTCTCTCCCTTCTCTCTTCGCCGGCGACCCACACCCTCCCCACTGGAATCTCAAAAATCCGGCCACCCCTAACCTCACCACCTACTTCACCTTATAGATCGGGACGTCCCCGATTCATCCCCACCATCCGTTTACCCCCAATCGAACCCTACGCGTCTCACGCGCCACCACCGTGAACACCGAGCACCACCGCGACCACCACGACCCTCCACCACCCTTCTACCGCCGGTATAGCACCACCACTCGCCCCTTTTTCTTTTATTTTGTTTTATTTTACAAACCCTAATTTTATTTTTTTAATAAATCCGAATTTATTTATTAAATCTTTTTATAAAGTTGTTTTTAACATAAAATCTTGTGTGGATCTCTTTTTGTTCTCGTTTGGCCGCGACTCGGTCTCAACTCACCGAGTCAACTCGTGACTCGGTGAGGATCTTGATGTTTTTGTTGTTGTTTGTTGTTTGGTGACGAAGGGAGTATATATTGTTGGTTTTGGTTCGAATATTAAGGGTCTGTTTGGCTTGGGTTGTGTTCGGCAGCCAACTGCCACCACCACCATGGCTTGGGTGGTGGTGGTGGTGGGTTATATTATTGTTGTAATTGTGGTTGTTGTGTTTGGGTTTGGATTTGGATATTTGGTTTGAGCCGAAGTGTATAAGGGATTGGATTTGGTTTTGGTTTATGTTTTGGTCGAATATGTTAGGATTCGGATTTGGATATTGGTTAGCCGAGTAGTATTGAGGCTCGGTATGGATTTTGGTTTGGTTTCGGATTATTTCATTTGACTTGGGTTGACTTTTAGAGTAATTGTTGTTGTTTGTCGAGTTTATTTTCGGGATTTGGTTACTAGTCTCGGGAATTATTACTATTATTATTATTAGTTTTATTTAGTTTAAACGGTAAATAATAAAACGGTTAATAAAACTATGAAACCTAAAATACATTTGACATAGTTAAGAGGATTTGGACATCGGACTTGGATCCGTATTATTATTATTGTGATGTTGTATTGTGAGCTTGAATTGGACGTATTGGATTTGCGGCTATGGTTATTTGGACTTATGGACCCTTTAGTACACGAGACGGTAGGGTACGTTAGGCCCTTAAAGATCTTAACGTACCTGGAACCCGAACAATACAAAATGGTCGATAAACCTAAACAACTAATGGACTACGTAAATGATATATCCAATCATATTATTATTTATACTTTATAAAATATTAGCGTTGATTACAAATAAAAGAGTCGTTGACTCGGGAAATGTTCTATAAACGGGCAGGTCATGCCGAAATTTTGTGAAATTCTTTANTATTATTATTATTATTATTATTATTATTATTATTATTATTATTATTATTATTATTATTTAGTTGAAACGGTAAATAAATAAAACGGTTAATAAAACTAAGAAACCTAAAATACATTTGACATAGTTAAGAGGATTTGGATATCGGACTTGGTTTCCCGTGTTGTGGTCGTTAGCTATAAATGTGCCTGGTTTCTATTTGCGTAATACCCCCAGCATGTCAGCTGCCCTATCCGAGTTGGGGTGTTACAAAAGCCCACTTCCCATATTAACATTCCTTAGCAACATGATTGGACTTCCGATTTTGAGCTCAAGTGTGTTTGGTGGTAGACCCGAAAACCTAAAAGTGTTTAGGTATTCTGGTGGATACATCATCTCTGTTGCACCACCATCTCTCCCGAATAGAATTGCTTCATCTGTACTTATGTACACGACACTTTTGCCTTCGACTTTTGATAATATCTTTTCATTTATTTCATATGTTGTTTCATTCTTCAGGCACACAATAGCTTTATGCTGCAACACTTCTGCAGTAGGGTTTTGCAATGTTTGTTGATCATAGATGAAATCAATAAGTGCTTCTACTCCATTTTCATCATCTGGTATTTGGTACTCTGGAGGTATGTTTATCCAGGCAACCTCACTTCTATTTTCTTCATCTGGTTCTCCAATTTCACCATCTCCTACGCGAAGTAACCATGCAGAGAAATCATGCACCACTTTTCTTTGGTCATCATCTAGACCTGGCTGAAGCAGTCTCATGTTTTCTTTAAGCTTGAAGACTTTGAAGTGGCGCCACTAATATGATTTAGCGATAGACGATGCTATTAATTCTGCTTTTGAAGCCTTCTTTTTGACTGGAAGAGTCTGCCTGAAATCACCGCCTAACATGATTGGTTTGCCACCAAATGGGATGTCAAGATTCGTCAAGATATCTCTAAGAGTTCTATCAAGTGCTTCAAAGCACCGACGATCATTCATTGGTGCCTCATCCCATATTATAAGGTCGGTTTCAATAAGTAATTTTGCGATCAATGTATTCTTTTTAATGGCACATATTGATTGATCGTTGAGCTCAAGAGGTATTTTAAACCTGGAATGTGCGGTACGACCAGATGGTAGAAGCAAAGAGGCTACACCTGAAGATGCAACTGCCAAAACAATTTTGCCTTCTGAACGTAGTGTATTGATAATCGTCTTCCACAAAAAAGTCTTCCCTGTTCCGCCATGTCCATAAACGAAGACCAATTGTTGCTCTTTGTTGTTGCATGCATTCACAATAAGGTGGTAAATATGCCTTTGTTCTGTATTTAATCTGACAACTGATCTTGCAGCTTCTTCTCTTAACTCTTCACGATTATAATTCTTTTCTTTCATTAAGAGCCTGTTATGCAACTTGTGTAACAGATCATCTGGAGGTGATGAGAACCAAATTCTTTGATTGACCTTGAACATCTGTTGAGGATGAGCTCTATTTCGTACATAATAAAACTCTTTGCTTCTGAATCATTGACGTGTAAATTTCTAACACCGCTTGTTTGAGAAGCTTTCCTGGAAATATCGTCTGCCATGCATCGCCAATGCCTTTCCCAGAGTTGCACAGGGTCCGCTACTTCACAGTACATTAAAATGTGAGAAAACAGCGTGCGTAACTGTGCAGCTGATGCTGTTGTTGTTGCTTCTTCAATTGCTATATCCCATTCTCGATCATCGTCAAGGAGACCCATAGCTTGACATGCGGCTCTATATGTTGGTAGTACATGGTTATTAACAGTGCGTACATCAATAAATGACTTGCAGCCTTTTTGGTGTGAAAGCAACATTCGAAAATAGAATAATTCTCCTGCAGCCGGATGTACATAGACCAGTCTACCAACAGAATATCTGGTTTTAATTTTTCTACGCCTCCATGTCTTTGTGTCGTCATGCCAAGCATATTTAGACGGGAAGTCTAAATATGTAAGGTCTCGGCCGTCTGTAAATTTTGCAATATATGCAAACCATTGTGTAAATGTAGTCAACTTTCTTCCATCGTCTGCCACAACGCGCCTTAGAGGCTCTTTTTCACCAAGCATGATTTGCTGCATGTCTTTTAAGTGAACTGCAAGGATTTCAACAGCTGGTTCTCTATAGTGGATAGGAAAATCAAATATCCTCCAGCATGATTCATGTGGGCAGAGGAAACGGCCATCAACAAAAATCTTTATTTCATCTACCTTTATTCTAGGAGCAGATGATGAAGGGCCTGGATCACCAATTGATTTAATAATACGTGCAACAATTCGATCTGTGCCCTTAGAAATATATTTGAATAAGTATTTTATCAACATATACTCCAACCACAGTACTCAACGTTGATATGAGCATGGAACATGAGACAAAGCAACCTGTTGTATGGCACAACGTAGGTGTTGTCTAACTTAGCTCACCTTTTGGGACATAAGCTGGTGTTCTTCGCCTGCGATAAAATATGTGGCCATCTTGATCAAAGTAAGTATTCTCATTATATTTTTTTGGGAAATTTTTACTGCATGAACCTTCTTGCATACACGCTGCATTTGGTTTTGCATTTCCACATGGTCCGTGCATCATCATGTCTACAACCACTCTTTATACTTCAGGGTCAGATGTTTTATCAGGTAACTCTGCCGAAATGAACCTGTCCACTTGTTCTGGACTTCTGATTTTATCTTGTGAATCTATCCAAAGCAATGTGTGACAATGCGGAAGACCACGCTTTTGAAATTCAATGGTATAGAGAACTGTCAGCAAAAACATTATAGAATGAATATTAGTTAGCGTAATAGTGAATATTGTATCTGTTTTTGTAGGTTTTTTAGTCACATACCTCCAGTACAGCGGCCAAAAATGTGTCCTTCTTTAAGCACCTTAATAAAATCGTTGACCTTCTCTTGGAAAACACGGCACACAACATCAGGCCTGTCTGATGGAGTGAGCCCGGGGTATCTTCTCATGCGTCATTTAATTTATGGCCAATTGACATTACATGTGAATGTAATAAAATACTGTGGATTACCCAAGACTCTGCAAATGGCGAGGGCATCAAGGTAATGACTATACATGTACCTTGGACCTCCAGTGAAACTTGAGGGAAGAATAATTTTCTGCCCTATGTCACGACCCAAGTGGTCTCCTTGTGAAATCGCATCACATATGCCTGACAGGCATTCAGTTCTGAGTTTATTTTGAATTGCTCTAACAAAATCTAGACGGTCTTGTTCGAGTGTGCAATAAACAGACACGACATATTGTTGAAATAAACGACCAACTCTAAAGATAAGGCCATATTGGATCTTTCGTGTAACTGGTATTTGTAATACATATTCATGGATAGTTTTTTTCTCTTCCTTTTTCCACCCATTTCTTTTAGTGTCATCTTTGTGTTAAAACCGGGCTGGCCATAGACAAAGATGAGGGGATATTGGAGAGACATGTATGAGCTATGAAGCTTGTTGATTCGTTGAGGCCCTCTGTCTTTATACTCTATAATGACATCATAGTCTGTTTGACTATTGGTACTACTTTCAAAGACTATTGCCCCAAGAGTGCCTGAAGAAGGAAGTTGATATTCTCGAGTACCAACTACATTGTATAACTGAATTTTGAATTCAGTTACATTTCCTTCATTGATTTTCTCTCTTGCGGTTCTGAACACTTGCACCAACTCATTGTGGTCATCAAGAATTTGTATCAAATCTTGTACTATTTGAGGTTTTAGCCCACTACGATCTTTGCCCCCAAAAGGTTTCATTCTGTTAGCAACTTCATTGTCTTTATCGTAAATATAAAGCTGCATAAACTTAGGTTCATTTATATTCGTTGGGCATATCGTTCCAATCCAATGGTGAATTTCACCTGAAATTTTGAAAACGTACGGGCCCCTTCCATTATTAACCGGGTCATCTATTTCAGCACCAAATGATGTCATGCTAAACATTTGATCGACGCCCGAACGTTATCCAAAAAATGCTTGTCTTTGAATACTTCTTTGAAGAAAAACCTGGCCACCTGCGCAGCATTTACTGTACTTTAGCTTAGTCCAGTGAGAAGATCCCTTCACCCTTTCTGAGTACCAGAATGCTGCACCGCAATACTCGCATGCATATTGAGCATCTCCAATGTCAATGTATAAATGCGAAACATCTGCAATTGGAACATGTAAACGCAATATTACCTTTTTTTAAAAAACAAAGAACAAAAGAAAAAAAAAGGGAAGAAAAAGAAGAAAAAAAAAAGAAAAAAAAGGATAATTAAGGTAAAATTCTAACATTCTTATTTTTTTTGTTACCTTGACTATATGTTGTAGTTGAAGCATTGTACGAAGGCTGGTTCACAGGATGGGGATCGGAAGGGTTGGCTTGGTCCACCTCGGAATGGGGATCGGAAGGGCCGGCATGAATGATTTCTGGTTCTATTTGGTCTGAATCAACAGAGGTACTTTCA
This sequence comes from Artemisia annua, assembly GCA_014162995.1. Classification (NCBI taxonomy): domain Eukaryota; kingdom Viridiplantae; phylum Streptophyta; class Magnoliopsida; order Asterales; family Asteraceae; genus Artemisia; species Artemisia annua. The sequence continues at coordinate 12,352 of LBNU01037874.1, read as the reverse complement.
ACTAGTATTTCTTTCCCTTTGTTATTGAAAGAGGCTGCAGAAAAGTAATGTGTATCATGAAGAATGTTGATCTAACAGTTTCATTTTTTAGTCAAACTATTAAGATTTCTTAAGTATTTTATTATTGTATATTGTTTGTATTTACTGACCATGAGATTCTGGCAATGAATGAGAATTACTCGGTGCATCATTTTGAGAGACACACGCAAATATTTCTGTCGCTCTATCATTCGTTTGTATCGATTGAGCATCTATAGGCATAGTTGTATCGTATTGAGCAGTTTCTCCAATTTCAGAAATGGAGGAGGAAATACTGCTGAATTGTGCATTCTGAAATGGTATTGCATTCCCTTTCATGTATGAACAACCTGTACAAAAAGATCAGTTAACATGAAGCATAGTAGGTCAAAGTTGATTCATAGTAATGTAGTGTGCATTTAATGAGCACCTTTAATTAAAGAACATGCATTTAATAGTATTCTAGGGTTTTTTTCCTTTATATCAGTTAATGCACATTTAATGAGACCACATTTTTTTTGAATAGATGGTATACTCACTGTGTAAGTGTGTAGAGGTACCAAAAAGTAGCATATCATCAGGATCTTTAGTTTGAGTATCTAGAAAAAGATAACAAAATGATGGTTAGCATAGTTGGCCTGCAGTTAGCAAAAACTGGAACAAACTATTTAAATAACCTTTATGCCTCTTGTGGTTTTCAAATCCGGTTTTATACATCGTTCATGTTTTACGCTTATGTCGATTAGATAGTGTCGCTGCACCTGCATAGAATAGGCATCCATTTATGAACTTTCTGATTGATTTGTGCTACTTTGTTTATAATTAAATTTGTAGTAATATATTTGTAATAAGTTTACCTTGAAACTTTTTGTCACTTGGCATGGCAATGTCAGGTATTCCGGATACATTAGGTTTCTTAGGCTGATTTCCTAAATTCCAACTGTCTTGACTGATTGTTGGTAGTACATGTTTATAATTTTTGCTATTTCCGTATGGGGTAGATAAATGCGATGCTTCTCCATGTACTTGTAATATAGGGTTGGTTTCGTTGATGGGATACACAAGCAGGGAAGTTGGCGAAATGGCAGCCCGGTTTTTCAAAGCGTTTGATGACAAATGTGACGCGACATTCTCATTTGTTGGAAAAGTATTGTAAGGTATTGTATTTCCATTAGATGCTAAGCTATTTTGAGTATCAATAACTGATCGGTTTTGTAACCCTTCATTAGGGCTAATACTGGACATATAATTGTTGCTAAAGTCTGTGAATTGAGTTCTTAATAACCTCCTAGGCATTATTACACTAATGTATGAAAGTTTATATAAAGCACGACATAGACATAAAGCATCTAGTCTATAGAGCATCATACGTAATAGATGTATATGCATAAAGTAGTATGGAGCAAAAGTTTTTATGGATGGAAGCATAGTAAAATAAGTTAGTAATTCATAATTTTTTGCATGTAACCATAGTAGAATAAGTTAGTAACAATAAATGAAGACTAAAAAAAAAGAAACTGATGGTGTAGGATTTCAGTTTTTAATAATATGTTTGTTACCTGTAGGTACAAACCTGGAGAGGATGAAAGGGTTTGTGATGCAATATCTGCATGGGGCAAAGTTGAGACAACAAAAAAGAGAGAATCAAACAAAACAGACAAAAAAAAAGGAGGGAAAAAGGTATATCAGGCTGAATACATACAAAGGAAAAATGGAATCAAACAAAACATCATATGCATATACCTGTGTAAGACAAAGATTCGTTTTGTATTTTTTTGTTGTTGTTGGCAGATAGTGTGTGGTAGATGAGATCAAGGAAAAACGCAATGGTGGAAGTTTCTGGTGGATGGGAAAATGGAGAAATAGATTTTTTTTAAAGACCAAAAGGAGATAAGAGTTAGGAGGTGCAGGTAATTACATTGCAATTACGGAGGTGAACAGTTGACCAAACGGGGTGATTACGTGATGAACAGTGCTTGGAACAGTTTTCCTACGGGACGGATGAATAGTTCCCGTTTGTACCTTGCTCCATTACATTTTTGCAACCTATGTACGATGTACAGTAAACATTTGTACTCACTAAATTCTAGCCACATGCAATGCCTAAATGACAATGTAATAAAACATGTTGGCGTCCGTACTTTGCACACCCCACTTACTGGGGTTTAGAATATAGAATAATGTTAATGTGCTTTTCTTTATTGTTAATGTTATATCTTTGATTATTTTTTCACACAAGTCATTCACACCCGTACGATGCACACAGTTTGTATAAAATTATTCAATCTGTAATGTTCAACGCAAATTGTTTAAATATAAATATGAGGGTGCATCTAATTTTAACGTGCGTCGTAATGTTTAGCCAAATAGTTATAAATAAGTTGAGTTGATCTTGAATCTAACATAACCATTATAAAGTTAAACAACACATAGCAAAATAGTTATAAAATAAGTTGAATTAATCTCGAATCTAACATAACCGTTATAAACTTAAACAACACAAAACAAAGCTCAAACGCATACGGATCTATAAATCCTGTTATAAGTTGGCTTTATTTTTAATTTGATGATGCAATTGCATATGTTATTTCAACATACTATTTTATAGGATAATTACCAAAATAGCCCGGTTGTCCTGCGACTAGGCATTTTTAGCTCGTTTTTTGAAAATTCTCGATTTAGCCCGGGTTGCCCTGGGCAACCAGTGTACAACCAACCAAAAACTGACAAGTGTCCTCCAGTTTCCCAAAATACACAAAAGTTGCCCCCAAAAGAGACACGTGGCATCCTGTAGGTGGCTATGCGTTAGTTGCCCAGGGCAACCCGGGCTAAATCGAGAATTTTCAAAAATCAGACTAAAAATGCCCAGCCGCAAGACAACTGGGCTATTGTACTAATTATCCCTATTTTATAACATTCATTTGGTCAAAAAATTATCTCGAAACCTCTTACGCTATTAACCTGTTTAAAGATCTTACGTGGAATATGATAGGTCTATCATTTTTTAACTGAATTGTATACAAGCCAAAAGTTCTTTATAGATCCAACTTTTAATATAGAACCCATCATGCAATCTTAGCCACTCATTTTTTTTTTATCAAAATAAAAAAATAAACTTCCACCTTTTTTTTAAAACTTAAATATTTCGCAAACCGTAAATCGTCAAGCTACAAAAAAAATACCATCGCGACGAGAATTAAATTATCTTTCTATAGACATGCATTGTTATATACTTTCGACAAAATTTTTTTTCGATGAACTTTATTTTTTTCGCCCAGAAAAATCATATATGATTCGTAAGAATCATATATGATTTGATTTTAACAAATCATATATGATTCTTACGAATCATATATGATTCAGAATCATATATGATTCGTAAGAATCGAATCATATATGATTTTTTACGAATCATATATGATTTTTACGAATCATATATGATTCTTTCTGGGCGGAAATAAAAAAAAAAAAAGAAGTTCGTCGAAAAAAAAATTTGTCGAAAGTATATAACAATGCATATCTATAGAAAAATCATTTAATTCTCGTCGCGATGGTATTTTTTTTTTGTAGCTTGAAGATTTACCGTTTGCAAGATATGTTGTTTTGAAAAAAAAAGTGGAAAATATAAATGAGTGACTATGATTGGTTGATAGGTTCTATGGCATGTATGGGTTCTTCATGGATCTCAACTCTTGTATACAATTAGATATCAAATCATAAATAGCAAGAAACTCAATTTATTATAATTTTATAGATAAAAATTAAAGTCATTACTCATGAAGACTCAACATTTAAGTCTTAGGACTCAATCCCGTGCGATGCTTTTCTTTCTGATAATATATCGACCTTGCATATCATGTTTATATTACATATTGTTTTAAGGCTTGAGCGATTCATAGTTTATGTTTTTTTAGTGAAATTATTCTAAGCTAAAACGTCGTATTTTTAAATTATGTATTTTACATCAAGTATGGCCTAATACTAACGGGTTTAAATGGCTTGTACTCAAATGTGCAACATATTTATCCATGATACTAACAATGCTTTCTTACTTAACAATCCTGAAGACAAATATTATGATTTTTGTTACATAGTAATAATATTATTTTGTGTCATGTACGTGTAATTCAACGTGTTCTCAAAATTGCATAACCTCAATATTTTAAATTAGTAAATTTTCAAAATCAGTTAAAAGTAAAACCATCGTTATTTTCCTATCCAATTTTTAATTTTTATTTTCCTACCCAATTAGTTAAAACCATCGTTATTTTCCTACCCAATTTTGTGTCATCTAGTGTTGTCATTGGGACTTTGGAAGGCTAATCAAAATTCTTTTTAATGTCTATCATGTTTGCATTGCCTTCCCAATTTTTAATTAACAGACGTGAATTTACTATCCTTCAAAATTAATATAAAGTGTGAACAATTTTTTTGGATAGTCAAGCCTGTCATCTATATCTATATCTATACTAACTATAATGTAAAAATGGTCAAAAGTGAAAAGTGGAATAGTCAAGATTTATGAAATGTTGAAAAAGTTAATAAAGGAAAGAGTAAATTACACCGTTCATCCCTGTGGTTTGCTCCAAATCACTACCGTAGTCGCTGATCTTATTTTTTTTGCTTTTTTGCTCCTTATGGTTTACATATTGCACGTCGTCAGTCCTTATCGCTAACTGTCGTTATCTTCTCCGTTAGCTCCCAATCAGCAAGTGGCAACTTTAGTCCATTAACCAAACGATCGTTTGCAACGTTAGTCCTTTATACTAACGACCGTTTTTAATTAATTCAAATTTTGGTTTTCTTAAAAAAAAATCTTTTCTACACGGTTTTTATCGTTTTTGCCCATTTCCATGCGTTTTCTTATGTTTTCGTCCGTTTTTATACGTTTTCGTGTGCTTTTATACGTTTTTGTCTGTCTTTATACGTTTTCGTCTGTTTTTCTTACTTTTTATCCATTTTATACGTTTTCTTACGTTGTCATACAGTTTTATCTGTTTTTATACGTTTTCGTCTGTTTTTATACTTTTTCATCCGTTTATATGCTTTTGTCCGTTTTTCTTACATCTTCATACGTTTTCATCCACTTTTATATATTTTCTTCCGTTTTTATACGGTTTCGCTAGTTTTCTTACATTTTCACCCGTTTTCTTACGTTTTCACTCGTTTTCTTACGTTTCTATACGTTTTCTTACGTTTTTGTCTGTTTTATACGTTTTTCCGTTTATATATACTTTCCTCTGTTTTATACATTTTTCTTGTGTTTTCATACGTTTTTATCCATTTTCATATGTAATATACACTTTCATCTATGAGAAAACGTAATAAAACAAGCAAAAATGTATAAAAACAGATAGAAACGTATAAAAGCGAATAGAAATGCAAGAAAAACGTATAAAATAGACGAAAATGTATAAAAACAGATGAAAACGTATAAAACTGATGTAAATGTTTGAAAACAAATAAAAACGTATAAAACAAATAAAACGCAAGAAAACATATAAAAAGGACGAAAACGTATTTGAACGGATGAAAATGTATTAAAACAGATGAAAACGTATAAAAGCGGATGAAAACGTAAGAAAAATGGACAAATGCGTAAAAATAGAAGGAAAAGGTATAAAAACAGACAAAAACGTATAAAACGGATAAAACTATATGAAATCGTAAGAAAAAATAGATGAAAACGTAAAAATGAACGTAAACGTAAGAAAACGCATGAAAATTGGCGAAAACTTAAGAAAACGGGTGAAAATAATAAAAACCAAAGTTTGAGTTAATTAGAAACGGCCGTTAGTATAAAGGACTAACGTTGCAAAGATCGTTTGGTTAATGGACTAACGTTGCCAATTGACAATTGGGAGCTAACGGAGAAGATGACGATAGTTAGCGATAAGGACTGACAGCGTGCAATATGTAAACCATAAGGAGCAAAAAAGCAAAAAAAATAAGATCAGGGACTACGGTAGTGACTTGGAGCAAACCACAGGGACGAACGGTGTAATGTACTCTAAAGGAAATATTGAAATGTTGAAAAGTCAAGGTTTGTGAAACTTAATAAAATGAAAAGCCATGCGTTTGTGTAACATTGATATATACATTGAAATATACAGCTAGCCATGCAAAATAAGGCAACATACAGCCATGGGTTTAATGCCACATTTTTTCAATCAAACCAAACGTTGTTTCTTTTTTCTTATATTGATTTTTAAACCGATTTAAAGTTTTTAAATCAATTTACTAACTAATATTCGAATTTTGATAAACATGTAATATATTCTACCATACAATGGCAAAACAGATAATCAATGACAAAAATAAATGAATGAGTTAATTAAGGAAATTCATTGAAGTTTTGTAAAAAAAACCAAAATAATTTGAATATTAATCTTACATAAGAAGTTTCTCTCATCTATTTTAAACCTTTATATAACACTCACAGATTTTTCAAGGCTAATAAGCCTAATATTGTTCTCTTTATACGAGTAATTGTTATCCATCAATTTTTTTCTTTTGCAGATTGATATGGCATTTCGGTCTTCATTCCCTTTGCAGGGTAATATGAAGGCATGTTTTAATTGTTTTTATTATGTTGTCATACATATTGTTTCATTATTGGTATTTACTTTGCTCATGCACTTATACTTCGTAAATTTAATAGGATGACTAAGTGAATGATTGATCTCATGAGGAAATAAAATGATCAACAAGAGGTGCATTTTTAAGGTTTTGTTGAAGCTATGTGATGATGCTGAAATAATACAATCAATGATCCGAGATTTTTAGGTTCATGATGTGTGATATACTAAAATTCAAAAGTCTAAAGCTTTTGAAGCACTTTGCAACATCATGTTTATTACTTAGACTTTAATATGTTGCTATTCTTTGTAGGATGTTAAAAAAAATGGAATTTCAATCAATGAAGAAGGATGTCTTTGTTTATAGCTCTTTTGATTCCAAGGGATTGGAAATTTTCGCTTTTGTATAATGATGGTTTGAGATTAATATAACATTTTTTGCTCAAGGTTGTAATGCCCAATGGGTCCAAAATATATACATGGATCAAGGTAAACTGCGAGTATTTCAACAATTTCCAATTTTGGATGTCATGTATACAAATTCACCTTTTACACTGTTCTAAATGCTTTCTCAAATTGCAAGGTTGGATTTATCTTTAGTGATTTTGCAAGAAGTTCATGTGTAATTTGCATACGATATTTGTTTATTGATCTGTAAATGTTCATGGTTCAAATTTTATTGCCTTTTTATGTCCATGTTACAGGTTCAACTACATGTGAGGCAACTCTTATAAGCTTTGATGCAAATAGGTGTTGGTACTATGAAGATTGCAATTAATGCCGCAATAGACTATTTGTGAAGCAACTGTTGTTAATCATGGTTTTAATATTACAAATATCTAATAAGCATGTCAACAAGCATTTATTTGTTGCAAAATCAAACAACGATTTATGAATGTTTGCTAAAATTTGAATTGTTACTCATTATCTCATAACTGATATAATATTTTATTTTTCGTTTCACTAAATGTTTTATATCTATACTATTTATAAAGCATATAAGACCTTTTCTCCTATTTAATTTTTAAGATTTCCTTATATAGATTTTAAGTAAATACAAGTGATAAAACACAAAGCACAAGCAAGTAAAGCACAATGATTTTAAGGTCAACACATGTAATTAATGTTGTTTCTAAATTACCCCTTCGCTCAAAAATACAACTAATATAACATATGATACAACTAAACAAGCTGCTAAAAATAAATAGAATCGTATTGTACAAAGAAATTAAGCACTGCAAGTCCAGCAAAGCAAACTTGTTGCACAAATGACAAACCAACATAAACACAAAATAAATATTGTTAGAGTTTGTCTTTTAGACATTGGTCAACACACATTAAATGGCCAAAAGTTGTGGTTAAAGAGAGATCATTGTTTAAACCCGGATAGGTTAAACCAGTGCCGACCAAAACCGGTCCAAAGAACAAATGAAAACCAGCGTATTCGACCAAAATCTGGTCGTTTTAGTCAAAACGGATGAACCGTTAACCGGTTCAGTTTTCAGATGCTTGTCGTCGAAAAAAGAGTTTTCATTTAGTAAACTGATGTTGAACAAACAAATTTCTGGCCATTCAATTTCTAGATGATTTGATCAGTATTAACCCTTAAACAGGGAATGATATTATTGAGAGAAAGAAGGTAGGATGTGATGCGCGTGGGATTGCGACCACGCAACAGGTTTTACCTCTTAAGGGATCTTGAGAAGCTTGCAATCCCACCAGGCAGTGTACCTGGTCGATGTAGTATAGTGTAGTGGTAAGTACGGGGGATTGATCGTTCTCTCACAGGGAATAGTGTTCGTTAGGATACAAAAACTACTCTAAAAGGTCTAAAGGTGAAGAAAGATTATTTTTGTATTTTTATATTTTTATGAAAGCAAGTAAAATCTCGGGTTTTGGAGGAGTGGGCGGAATTAGTTGCTAGTCAACTAACCCAAAAACTACTATTGCAAGAAAAATAAAATAACTAAACTATTGTGGTTGTGAAAACTTATATGGAGACAAATGTGTTTACTTAGACTTCCTTACTCCCTAACTATCTTTTACCGGTTAATTGGTGTATGTATTACTTGCGTGGATGACGGGTGTATTCCTTAACAATTCATGGGGTGGCATACATATCTCCCCAATTCTATGAGCTCTTATCTCCTCCTACAACTATGCGTACACATAATCATAGGGATTGTAAACAGTGGCTCATGCGTTAAATACTACCTTAATAACCTAGTATGCCTTAGTTACATGTTTCTTAAGACGTTCAAGCATGTTACCATATAGGAGTATTGCCAGTTTTCTTAAGCCTAACATTGATGAAACATTCATCCCAACAAAGTAATAACACACCAATCAACCAATAATTAATAGTTAGGTTTCATTAGATCTAAGCAAACACAAGAAAAATCTAGCCTAGCATGTTAATTGAAAGACAAGCATAAGATATAATTAACCAACACATAGACATATTGATTAATTTAAGTGAGGACTTATCTTTAATTGAACATGAAGGTTTCAAGGGTGAAAAACCCTTGAAATTACAGCTAAAATCGTCTTTAGGGTTTTTCCCAAACTTGTACCAAAAGTTCCACACTAATGAATGAAAAATAGAAAAATATATATAGATTTTACATTCTGACGGCGTCAGGTTATGGGTTCTGACGCCGTCAGCTCGCCGTCATTAGGGTTCTCGGATGGCCTAGATTTACTTCTGACGCCGTCACTCTTTAATTTGCTCTGGGCCGTCACTCTTTAAGTTAACACCTGACGGCCTACATTCTCTAACACCTGACGCCGTCAGGTGTAAACATCTTGTTTTCTTCATAGGGCGTCTAGTGTAATCTGATTTCACTCCTTTGTCAACGTTGGCTGACGGCGTCACCTTGTGACTCTGACGCCGTCAGGTAGGAAATCCAGCTTCTTTTGAGACTTTGTCGTTTTCTTCACTTTTATGCTCCAAAAACGTCCAAATATGCATGTTTTCCAGAATTCTTCTCAAAAGTACCTAAAATGACAAAAGGAACGATTTAGGGCAATATTTGATCACATTTACTCGAATTAGGGCTTAAATGACCTCTTAAAACGGGTACACTTTTCGTCTCATCAAATACCCTTACACTTGAGATTTGCTTGTCCTCAAGCAAATAAGTTTTTATTCCAATCAAAATATGAGTTAGGGGTCATTTAACACAAATATAAAAGTAATTACAACAAGTAGTCATTCGACCCTAATCATAATAAGCATGGAAATCATACACTAGCACCTCACAAATTGTGTTTGGATACTCTCATCTCTCAAGTGTCATAGAATTATATCTCATAAATGAAAACGGAAAATATCTCTCACTACCTGTCATAGCAAATAGATTACCATAGGCTTGGGAGAGGATCAATTACTCCTCCACTAGGCGTAAGCACCTAAGATAAACTATCTAAGAGGGATTTCAAAAGGGTTATAATGTAAGGTGTAGGGATATGATAAACACGGTTTGGTTGGAATAAGGGTATTTTAATGGTGGCGAGTTAACTATCATGATCAAATACATGCACTATACAATGTTGCTAAGCCAAGACTCGACTCAATCTTAAGCTAAAAATAAAATAACAAAAACTTAAACAAACATAAAAGAAACGGGATGGTAGTCCGTATGTTTTTTCTATTTTTCTTTTTCTAATTTTTTTTGTATTTTTCTTGATTTTTTTTTTTTTTTTTTTTTTTTTTTTGCATACATTCTTACCCATACCATCCAAAAATAATAACATCATAGGGGCCTCCGGTCTCCCCTTACACTTAACTTTCATAACTTTACAATTACTATTCTAACGACTCGAATTAAGATAATTGAAAAACTTGTAGTACTTTTAAAATATTTAGCACATATGGGGATAATAATGTGTTCTTCCCCATTACTCCATTACACTAGTACTTTACCCATGAGTCCCAATCGTCCCGAAACAATATGTACAAGGATATGACTCGACTTAGCAACCATGTAATCGATTAGATAATTAACAAAGGGTTTAACACAAATGTTGTCACAATAATGCACTAAAAGTGAGTGCATACAAGGTAGGCTAAGGCGATTTGGGTGTACATTTAAGTGGGGTGAAACAAATTCTCACTTTGAGTAAGATGCTCAAAGGTCGAAACGAAAAGATAGGCTCGGAGGGGTGTACTAGGGGTATCGTGTACCAAAAATGGGTACAACGCAAAGGGTGTGGGAGAATTACTTGACCAATGTAGCCAAAGTAATTAAAACAAAAACACGGGTGTAAAAACAAAGGGTTAATCCTAATGCCTCTTATCATGTAGTAGATCTTAACTACACGAATGTAGTCTCACTTGTGGATTTGAGATGGTCCTAACGCAAGTTCTAGAATCTAAGCGCTACCGGTGCACACATCATAGCATCAAAGATGGATGCTTTTCCTACCAATTCTAGAGGTGAACCTCACATATTTAGGGTGGAAAATTTTTTAGTAGTATGGTTTTGTGCTAGTCATATAATTTCCTATCCATGAGACGCTCATTAAGACCAAAGTCTCACTTCTAAATGTTGTAAAAAATTTTAAATTGGCGCTAAAATTACCCTAACAAATATTTCTCTCAGTTTTATTACAAATTTACTATCAAACAAACAAAAATCAAGCGCAATTTTATTCTCTAAGGTGCCTTCATTTACCCCCTTACACTTAAACCGAACATTGTCCCCAATGTTCAAATAAAAGATGTAAAAGCAAATAAAATGAAAGAATGAAATCAAATACTCCCCTGATTCGTTTGATGTGGATAGTGAGGTAACATGGTTAGATCTTCTTCCAAGAAAGATGAACGTTCAAAGCTTCCCTTCCAAAATATAAATCATCTTCTTGTCCAAAATAACCTGTTAACCTGAAAAAAATAAAGGCCAACCTCGCATAAAATCGGCGGTATAATCTATAATAGGATATAATGCTTGTGGAATGAATATTTTTGTAGAATTCCTGGAGATTATAAGTTAGAGGATTAACAAAAACTTTTTATTTCCGGAAGAAAAATAAAACTTTCAAAAATTACAGAAAATTATAGCCTGACGCCGTCAGGTTGTAACACCTGAACCCGTCAGAAATGATCTGACAGAACTCTCATGTTAAGTTTTCGGAAAATTTCTGGAAAAACTATACCTTACTTCCTGGAATTCCTGCAAAAATTCATTATGACTCGATACAAGCATTTGACTCAAACAAATACTAATTTGTATGTTAATTTACATTGTTATGATTCATGTTCATTCGTTCTTATAAACCGATTTAGATTTCCCTTACACTTAGTTTTTGCAAAATACCTTTATATGTAGTTAAGACGAAGTTAAAAACAAAATAAAGCATTTTCACAAGTTAGTTTGAATCATGAATCAATAACAAGAAATATCATACATAGGGAAACAAATAAAATCAAATAAACAAACAAACAAAACACACAAAGCTTGGGTTGCCTCCTAAGAAGCGCTTTTCTTTATTAACGAGTCTTGTAGCTAGACTCAAAGTCACCCTATCCGACATAGGTGAGTTCCACATCGAGGACATCCTTAGGGTTGATTTTGGTTAGAAGTGTCCTATCGGTGCGTTTAGTAAAATATGACCTCTCAAACTTCTCTCCATTCGGATCATATAGAGTTATCTTTATGTGCCACGATCCATCCCCTTCCTTAGGTGGCCTATCCCAATTCCATTTATGTTTATCGCCCTTGCTTTTCCATTTATTCATGGCTAGGTTGATCGGC